>JAOQGN010287777.1:0-16161 GCA_027564295.1 Himantozoum antarcticum | reverse complement strand
ATGATCAAAGCGGATTGGTTGATACGAATGAGCATTGCTCAGTGTTCTTATCTGTGTATCTCTCATCACCAATTGAACAATGCTGTTTTTGTCATAACTGATTGGACAACGTTTTACACATCACTGATTGGGCAATGTTTCTTTTCTCATGACATCGATGTTGCATTGCTGACATTTATTGTCTTGGTTGTGTTTCAACGTTGAATGATCACATAGATGTGTATAGTCAAAGTGGATTGGTTGATGCCAATGGGCATTGCTCAGTGTGCAGTTATTTGTATCTCTCATCACCAATTGGACAATATTTTTAATAAGTAGTAACAGTTAAGCATAATTTTGTTCATCTAGTTGATGTGAACAAAATGGAATAGCCAATTGTACATGAACTCCATCATTTCCATAACGAGCCTCACTGGAAGTGAGCCAAACAAAGATTTAATAGCTCTCATATCCAGTTATAGATAGAAAAAGATTAATAATTAGTCTCGGTTCCCACCCACGAGACATTAGGAAGCGGAACAGGACACAATAGTCTCCACATGTAGTAAAAGTCATCGCTTGAAATTGGGTCGTGTTCCACTTCACTCGTCGTGAACACTTAGTAGGAGTGGGAAACACGCAGGCGTTTTGCAAGGAGACATTCCGTACGAGTTGAAGAAAAAAATTCCTCTACCACTATTCCAAATATACTGCCAATGCTGACCTGGCGGATCTGATTTATCGGTATCGAATACATAATAAGTTTTAGCGGATGGAGTTAAATTGTCAAGAAAATGATCCGAGTGTGAACACTCCCTGAAGTATTGTCCGCGAAACAAATCTTGCTCGAATACTTTTACAATGTCTCTTGTGTTCATCTTCTTCGTCTTCATTACATAACACGGGCTGTACGATATATGTTTTGGTTCAAGTCAATATCCGGCAGTTCATCCTTTTGCTAT
The DNA here is from genome assembly GCA_027564295.1 of Himantozoum antarcticum. NCBI lineage: Eukaryota > Metazoa > Bryozoa > Gymnolaemata > Cheilostomatida > Bugulidae > Himantozoum > Himantozoum antarcticum. The sequence continues at coordinate 15,220 of JAOQGN010287777.1, read as the reverse complement.
TAAACGAACACACTGATGGGATTTGCAGTCGCTGCGGTAAACGTAAAGTTCAGTGACATAGAACCTTTGGTGAGAAGGTGAACTCCGTCATTGCAGAAATCTTTGGTAAGGTTGAAGGCATAGAGCATCCTCCCGTTCTTATATTAACTGTAACTGATGATGTTGGATTCGTTGGCATTAGTTTTTCCCAATGCAGCAAACAAGCTCATAAACTCGAGTGTAGACGTTGTCTTCAAATTTGGGCTTGAGTCGGGTATATCGGGTATACCATCAAACAAGAGTTCGAGAGAGGAAACGTTTCCTGTGATAAAGTGGAAGGTGTTTTTTGTACAGTTTCTGTTCCTGGCCCCGTGATCGACTAGTCCCACGGCACGCCGCTGAGTCCCACGACACGCCAGTGACGCCAGACGCCAGTCGTGGGCCGGAGTCCCACGACACGCCAGTGACACGCTTTGATCTTTGTCCGTTCTGTTCAAAGCACTCTGAACTCCACCACCAATGACATGAAACTGTGTCTTTATTTGATCCATGGGATGCTTTATACGCCCTCCATCGAGTAACAAATCTGCGTGAGTGGACTAAATGGAAGGGTTTACTTTTACTTTATGCACGCAAAGGACTATTAGCGGAATTTTTCTGGTATCCCCCCAGGGGATTAGCAGTTGCCACCATAAAATAGAACGAAGGATCTGAACGTTGCATGTGAATTTTGATCAGAATCCCGGGGTACAGATATCTTCCTTTGGAAAATATACTCAAGTTAACATGAAGATAGCAGTTAACTTCCGAGAGCAAATTGGTCAAATTTGCTCTCAGAAGTTACGTTTTCCGGGCTGTTGCAACTTCACCTGTAGCCTGAGCGTGGTCTCTACTCAAAACTCCATCCTCCGTCCATCCCGCTGCACCCAATTGATAGGATTCGCTGGCTGGTCCATAATTTGACGTCTCCACCAAGAAATGGTAAGGTGAATAGGTGAATACTCAACATCGTTGGTGTTCACTTTGACCTTGGTTTTTCACTGTGTCCTATGTTGTCTCCGCGATACATGAGCACATCTATCACTAGAACGTTTGTGCCATCAGCCATGAGTACTCTGAATGTAACATCATAGAATGTGTTATTGAGATCTAGGTAGTACTCTTCGCTGGAGGCGACTTCGAATTCCACATCTCCGTACGGGCTATCTTTGACAATATTACACTCAATTATCTCACCTCTAAGAACTGAAGTGTGCATAGCGGTGGTTGCAAAAGGACCCAGTGAATCTCGGACACTCCGTTTAATTCTCGTGAATTTTTGAAGCTGTGAACATAGTTCCGCTCTCGTCAACGTTCCGAAAACGAATGAGATTGTAGAGCGCACTATCTCTCTAATATCGCGTTGATTCCCTTTTCCATTCCTTTTTTAGTTATAGCGTTAACTGTCAGGTGCATCATTAGTAGGATGGTTCTGTCAACCAATCCATTCCATAGGATATCCTCCCTAGAAAGCTCTCTTCCCTTTCGCGCTCCCTTGCCGTTTTGCGCGCTGTAGTAGTGAGGGTAGTCTTAGCCGATTTCTCGATGTTGTAGGGAGTCAACATCTTTGTGTAGACGCTAACAGGCTAACAATGGAAAAGATACCCAAAGGGCATCCTTTTAAAGAAATGTATTGTTTCCTCTTTGTGTCATTTTTCCATCCTTACGTTTCTTTTTCCTCCAAAGGAGCCGTCGGAAGTAACGACTTGTACTGACGACGAGAGCTTTGCTCTTTAGGTGCGGTAAGAGCCAGAAAGTTATCTGTAATGGGATGGTCTATATCGTTGATGATAGCATTCCCACTCCTTCTTATGTTTCTACCAAAGGATGGTCTCCACCTCTCGAGCGGTTCTGAGTCCAGTGTTATTGGCGCATTTCCCTAAAGTTTTCACACCAGTCTTCAGCAAAGACATTGCAGATTGCATTAACCCCACGAACAAGGATTCGATTCCGTGTCCTCTCATAGTCGTTCTTCCTTTGAAGACGGCGATACCATGTCTTACTTGTGCATCGTAATACTCTTGATAAAATTTGTGCGACTCTTGCGGATTGTATGGTAAGAGCATCGTCAGACCTTTTCTCTAAAGTGAACTAACTGTCAAGAAACCTTCCCACCTCTAAATGGAATCGCTTCTTCGTTGTCACCTTTTATATCGACTGTGATGATGTCGCTGCTGGTGTGAATCCTTGTCTTTTCAAAAAATACTGTTCGAAAATGACTGACAATCTAAGGTACTAGACGGGTCAACTATGTACGCCTATAAAACTCCAAATCACAATCTAGAAAGACAGACTATTTCCAAGTGTAATTTTCGAAGTGTCAGTATTCCGCTGGTGTTGGCTACAGGTAGATAGTGAACGTTTGTGAACTCCTTGCTCGCAACCACATTTGCCGACTGGTTTACAGAAACGGTCCGCAAAAGTGGGACTATCCCGTCACCAACCGTCAAGACTCAACAATGTCCGAATAGACCGACAAAATTGTGAATCCTTGCGCTAGATCCGGATCAAATGGCGTTTCGCTAACCAATCCTTTGGTGTGGGAATGGTCAGCCTTAAACCCTAATATTCCCACGAGGTCTGGCAAAGGCTTGGCCTTGCACCTATCCATGTGGATAACGAGCGAGCTGACATTGCTTGCGTCGACATAATCGAAAACAGCCTTTTGCGTCAAAGTGTGGTTGCTCAACGATCTGTTGATCTCGTTCAGCAGTTCCCGGAAAGATGTGCATCTTCCCTTTCTTATCGTTATTTCCAGGTCGCGACTGAATTTGGGGAAAAGGTTGGCAACAAGAGGTAAGTTGCGAATTGTGCTCGTTACAATGTTCACACCTACAACGTTGTACTCCCGCCTCATCACTCGGAAGACCAATGGTAATTTTACCATCCGTTACATTATTCAATTGTTAGGATACTGAATGTCATCCAAACCCACTTCCCGCTGGAAAACTTAAGCGCATGGTCCAAACGAATGCTGAAACTCGGGTTGTATTGTTGGAAAATTACTCAAAGCTCGAATTTGACGGAATCGTCAGGAATAGCAATCCACCACCAAGTGATGACATAATGTTGTCATGATTTGATCCTTTCTCTCAATTGTACAGTCAACATAACATTCCCTCCTTTGAATGGAACGGGTTCACCATCGTCACATCTTATATCCACAAAGGGTAACATCGCTGCTACTACCAACAATGAGTTGGTAGTGGATGATTGTGAATTCCTGACTAATAACACCGTTGTGAGTGGATGGTGATGTGTGTAAAGCGGGAATGACTCACCAAGGAGGAGAAGATGCATCACCCACTGGTCAACAGGACACAATATTTATATGAATAAATGTACAGATGTGAATCTTGCAGTCATGTCAGGTTCCGTAACGCTGTTATTCAACTCGTTTCCCGCTTCCTTTGAATATTTATGATTGGCTTTCAATCCGGTTAAAGCAACAAAATCTTCAGATAAAGCAAGCCCGTAATCTCCAAATCTGAAGCTCAAGTTGAAATAGTTTGCGACTTTGTGGTATTTAAAAATGACGGAATCGGTTTTGGGGACAGTCGTGTACAATGCTTTCTTAAGCTCTTCGGAAAACAAGGTATACCTTTCCTTCCGAACAAGAGTGACAACACAGGATGGTGATGTATTGGTTAATACTGTGTCCTTATCGCTCACTTCGTAAGCACATTTCACCAGTGGTATTATCAGCGTCATTATCCCCTTCGTTGCATTCGCCCACGTCTTTGGGTATTGTATATCCACCAATTCCGCTTCCCATTTTTCACTCAGAAACTCAAGCGGATGTTCTAGCCCAACTTTGAACTTTGCATTGGTATTGTCTGGAAATTGTTCCGAACTGGTATTTGATGCTAACATAACGAACATCGATTGTCCCATGGCCGAACTCTTTGTCACCTCCATCTTTGTGAGAAAGAGGAAAGACTAGACCATCTCTTGTGTTAGAAACTATATCTTTCTCTAAAGTGAACAGTCCGGATAACCTTTCCATCCTTAAATGGGATGGGTGTACCATTGTCAGATCTTATATCCACAATAATCATGTCACTACTTCTACCAACCACGGAAATCGAGTGAATGTTAGCAAACTCCCGGCTAATGACAGTTAAATGACTGGATTTTGAAGGATGTTTTACTGGAACAGCCCGCAAAAGTTGAGAATATGTATTGCCAACTGAAGACGATGTTTGAATAGACATACAGAGCTGTGAAGCCCGCTGTGAAATCAGGATCCATTGTGCTATTATTTGACTCTTCTACTTGTTTTGTGTATTTATGATTAGCTTTTAATCCCGTGAGCCCGGCAAGATCCGAGGACAAATCCAGATGGTAGGTGGAGTATTTTATATTCAAAACATAATCATATTTAAAAGTGACCTCATCAGCATTGGATGTTGTCGTGTTCAACGCCTTATGCATCTCATCTGTCAACTCCAAAAGTGATGCGTATCTTCTCTTTCGGAGTCTTGTATGGTCGATGGTGTAGGTCATTGGGTAATAAGTAATGGTCGATATTCCTTCTGACATATGTACAGTATTCTCCATATCCGCCCTTCGTTTACCATTGTTCCAGTCTTTGCATGATAGCCTTAGTGTCATTACTCCCTCTGTTACATTATCCCACTCATTTGGGTAGAGCATGTCCACCAAACCCACTTCCCATTATCCACTCAGAAACTGAAGCAGATGTTCGAGTCGTACGTTAAACTTTGTGTTGGTATTATCAGGGAATGTAGTCAAACTCGCATTCGATGGTAATGTTACGAATAGCGATTCTCCCGTGTGCGATGTCATTGTTCCTGTATCATTTGCGCATGTTAACTACGGATTAATTGAACAGTCATAGTTATAGACCTTTTGCACGTGTAAACTAAGGATTAATAAAACATACATAGTTATAGTAAACATGCATTACTCTATTTGTTCATAAATTATATATTTTATAAACGTATCATAGACATTTAAAGTCACTGAGTGGAATATCACCTCAAAGCTGTCTCTTTTATCCAACTGTTAAATGAATCCAGATAGCCTAACCACTTGACTAGCATCTCCCGATGTTTTCCATGTTTCCTCTTCTTTATAATCTCTTCAATTTTGTAGGAGTTGGGTTCCGTCACCTTATGCAACTCTTTCGCGTAAAAGGTTCCCTGGACATGATCGTAGTTAAGATCAACGATGCGGTACATCACCGGACGAGTATCAGTTAAAACGGACGATATTTTGAAAATTCCGTTGACCAGTTGGGAGTGTAGCCTCGCCCAAACGCTCCTCTTGCATTGCTTATGCAAGGCAAAGTCGCCGGAAGCAAACAGAACCTTTCACTGCTTGCTATGTTATCGGCTTTCATGCATCGGTTCCCACACCTCCTAATTTTCATGAAGTATATCGATGGGTGCCATTCCAATAGATGAGTGTTCCATCTCATTGTACACAACGACCATGTTGTCGAGTTTGTTGAGTTGAGTTCTATCTTTCGCAGTCCGCCTGTAGCCATAAGATGTCTGTGGAGCTTTCCCCTTAACGTATGGTTGACTCATTTGACGATCGAAGCTTTGATGGTCTCATTTTCTGTACTGAAGTTCGGACATTGTTTTAATTCAAGAACGCGCTTACTGCTCTATTGTAGAACTCTTTGCCCTTGTCAGTTTGTTGGGTTCTGAATGAATCGTCATTCCATATGTCAACCAATCCGTCTCGGACATTAGCACCACTTTTTGATCTAAGGGGGATTGCAGACGCCCTTTTTGAGAAAACCTCTATCGCCGTAAGTATATATGCCACTGAGTCGTTATCCTCGATGTGCAAGCGAACATGCATTAGATCAGCCTGCAACTTCTCGTTCATTCCAGCAACAATGATAGGACGTCTTCTGAACTTGGTGATCGACAGTTTGTAAAGAGTGTACACGTCTTGCGCTGAAGGCCATTGTTTAACTTGGTCATGGTGGATTTTCTGCTCCGTCTTTGCTTTCCTCACCAGTTCTCCTATTCCTCCGAGAGATGACGACAACATTGGTCTATGATACAACTCTTTCAACTTCTCCAAGTCTAACTGGGATAGTGGAACCATCCTTCCTTTCCAGTTTGTGGTTTTTTTTCGGTCGGGTGCTACGATCAGTGGGGAAGTTTGGTGGATGGTAGGTTTGAAGGTGGTTATGATGTTATCCTTGCCTAATTGCTTCCTAAACCTTGTCCACATGTCATTTTTAGAAGTCAAATGATCACTACCACTCATCCCTCCAACCGCATCTGCTATCCATTGTCTAGAAACTAACGGATTGTAGACGGTTTGACTTCTTTTAATGGTACCATTTTCCCGATCAATCATATAGCCAGCGCTTTCCATGTCTGCAAGAAGTTTCTGCATTTCTGTTTGTTTATCAGGTGAAAAAGAATTTAAGTTTTCTTTAAACATGTCATTTTGTACGAATAGTTGTGATCAATTTTTATCATCATCCATCATCTTACGAGTTGGGGGTGCAACATATGGTTGATAACGTGTTAGACCGAGGATTACAATTTGAGGAGAAAGTAGTCGTACTGCTGGTCGAACTTGAGCAGGTATTAGGGAAAGTTGACTCTTTGGTAGTCTTCTAATTCCTCTGAATTTTTTCAAATCTTTCATATATCTCGCATGATGTTAGGAGTGAGCAATTACTTTTTCAGCGTCAGTCATGAAAGGGTTCTCCAAAATGTTTCCATTGCATCTCGGTCTCTTCTCACTGTGCTTTGGTTGGATGTTTGAACAGATTCGTTTGTCCATCCCTCGCTTTACTGGTGGATCGGTTGTACATTTCCTCATCGACGAGTGTATATCTGGTTGTAAATAGGAGCAATGGTGAGGACATGTTTATCTCCTCTTTAGCAATCCTGTTTGTCGAGCACCCGGATCAACTCCATTAATTAATGGTTTGACGAGCAAAGGTGCCAAATGACCGATAAGAGGTTTTAGCACTAGTGGTAGGAATCCAACTTTTTCAAGATTCACTTCTGTTTTCTGAGAGATGTTTTATAACGCAAGACAGTTTATGTCTGTTTTGTGACGACGTAAGCTATCGAACTGGTTGGGTGTAAATTTAACATTCCCTAATGTTTTTTACACACTCCACCAGAATCATAATTTGTTCCTTCTTACCTCATTCAATTTTCAGATGACGAAGTTCATTGTTAGCATTAGCCAGAGCAACTAGAATGGATGCCTGCTTCTTAACACGAGCGGAAACCATATATGTTGTCTTGTAATCAAGTGATGACTGACGGAATTTGTCTTCCATTTCGCCTTATAGCTAATCGTCATCACAACTGGATTCCTAATTTCCGAGCATCCTTTGTCATTGTGGATACGAGTTTTAATATAATAATAATCATAATAAAATGGATTTGATATAGCGCCATATGTCTCTAAAGGAGGTTTCATGACGCTTTACAACAAAATATGTAATGCAACATTACTAAGAGTGCGATACGATACGAATTATAAAATGCTACGGGTTACTAAAAAGAAAAGTTTTAGGTCCAGGTTTAAAAGACGCTATAGTGCAACAAGATCACAATGTTTCTGGGAGTTTATTTCAGATGTGAACACTATAATAAAAGAAGCACCTGTCGCCGCGGGACTTAAGCTTGGGACGACTAAAGGAGGTGTCAAGAAGACTGAGAGACGACGTTCTTGTTGTCCTCGCAGAATTCATATGAGTAATGGTATTACTAAAGTATTTGGGTGCCGTTTGATGGAATATTTTGTAGGCCAGCACTTAAACCTTAAAAGCGTATTCTTTTCTCGACAGGACCAGTCAAGTTGCTGAAGAACCTCAGACGTAGAATCAAATTTACGTTTGAGTAAAATTATCTTGGCAGCCGCATTTAAAACTAGTTGCAGTTTGTTAATTAGCTTGTTTGGAATGTTGTGATACAGGTTATTGCAGAGATTTTAAGACAGATCTGGCAATGAATCCACCATTCCTTTCTTTTGCAACATTTGTCTCCGTCCTTGAATAGATGTCTGCTTTTTACCAAGAGGTTTAACTCTGCTTGGTAACGTTGAACATCATGAGTTGAGTGGGTGACAGGCTAACATTTTCTTGCATGATGGTTTTAGTGCATTGAACGAGTGTTCGGATCAGTTGTTTCTCTCCCTTTTTGATCGATCGCTAATGAAGAAGATATTTCGTTTTTGCGAGTGTCGCCATAGCAGAGACATGCTTTTTTGTGTTAGTAGATTCCATGTTGTTTGTTTTGTAGTTGAGTATGATGTGACAACATTCACCATTTCTTTCTCCTTATGTTCTCTTCCCATCACAACTTGATTCTGAATTTCTGAGCGCCCTTACCTTTTCTGGTGGTTAAAGCTTTAACACTTAGCATGGATACCGAGAAGAGATTTAAGTGCAGATCCGAGAAATCCTCCTTTTTGCAAAATCTTTCTCTGATTGTGAAGCGAAGTCTTTTTCAGAATGAGTTGATGAATCTCCTTGTATCCACGCAGAGCAAAGACTTGTGCAGGTAATAGGCTGACCTTGCCCCATGCACGATGGCCTTCACACACTCAATCATCGTCAGTATCAGATCCTTTTTGGCCGTTTCCATGGTTACGTTCTGTAGAAGCTTGTTTGCGGTGGCTTGAGCGATGAGAGTGGGGGCATATCTTTTTTACTCGCATGGAAACCATGTCCGTAGGTTTGGTATCCGCTCTCGTATGATTGACTCTTAAATGTTCCTTGACTTAGAAGCGCTTTACTTCGGGATGTATGCCACCATAGAACGATCCGATAGAGGAAATTTTCTAATAACTCGCACCCTCTCGCCCGTTGAATGTTTTAGAGAGACAAACAAACAGGAATCATATTGTCTCGTGGCATGTGCATGCAGCTCCTGCGGGAATTTTCGTTTCCCTGGATATATCCGTTTGGCCAGATTTGTGATAGAAGAATCGTCTCTCGGATTTTTGAACAGAAACATCTACTGACTGTTCAATGAAATTGTCCTAATCTTCTTCCGAAAGAGATTCTGCACCACAAACAGCACACTTATCCTATAGTGATGGCTATATATTGTGTATAGATCCGACGTTTCCGTTTTCCCCATCCACTTTTCCTTTGAGATCATCAATGATAAGCCATCGGTTGTATCCATCTTTCAGAGTATCATTATGAATATCAGGAAGTTCCTTATGAGAGCGAACTCCCTTTATAGCGTCAAACATGTCTGCCACACACCGTAACCGTAAATTATTTTGACTGGAGGCGGAGACGCCAGACTATCCGACATCTTTATCATTCTATTGTGGAGTTGAGTTTTCCCACAACCAGCAGGTCCCGCGATAAGAGTGGTGAAGGGAAAAACTAATCGGAGATCGCACTGTTGAGTGTTTGAGGACTTCATTATCCGGGCAACACTTGGGGTGGTGTCAAAGAACAATTTGAGAATTAAAGAACAATTAAAGAACCGTTTGCCTTTTATTACCAATCGACGTCGCTCTACTGAGCGAATGGGTACTCGAGTGCGTATTATGTAACTATTCAATCCGCGTACGAAGAGATGTGAGCTCCGACACGGATATGGAGAGACATAGAAGTGCAATAAACAATCCACTCATTACGGTCACAATTTCGTTCCTTCGCGCTGTTCGCTCCTGGCTAATGGATCTGTTCATCTCCAATGCTTCTCCAAGCAACACTCCAGCCCGATAACCTCCTCTGAAGCTTTACCAGATCGGAAAGCGCTCCATCGGGAGAGTCCGGCTTTCTGTTTCGTAGACGAATTTTGACTCCTCAATCGAGCACAATCTCCCTCAATCCTCCTCTGTTGAAGTGAATGGTGATAAATCGACTAGATCTTTATTTCTCATTCCGGTTTATACTTTGCATGATACTTCAATTAGAGAATAAATATACTATTGACTTACTACTTTGAGTGATGGACTATCTGTATAAATACATCCTACCATGTCCTCTCTTTTATTGGAGATACATCGATGTCGGACACATTCCATCGTTGTCAGCAATGCAGCATTGACGTCATGTGAAAAGAAATATTGTCCAATCATTCACAAGGAAAATATTGTCCAATCAGTGATGAGAAAAAACAACATTGTCCAATCGTTGATGAGAGATACACAAATAACTACACTGAGCAATTTGACCATGCACATATCAGTGACCAATCATCATTGAAACACCACTAACTAAATGCTGATCAACACTCACAATCCACCATTACCAGCCAGCGCCTCTAACCTACTGGGTGTGTTTCTTCTTTGCTTGGATTTCTATTATTATCTATCGATCGTGCTGACTTGTAAAATAAAATGGATATCCACGTATGAGTGTCCAGTGGACAAGGATGAGGAGAACAGACAAAATAATTGTAAATGGTCTCATTATTATTATTGCTATTATTATTATTATTATTATTAGCAGCGGAACTGTTTAAGTGTGAAATATTAATTCAACAGTGTACCATCGATGACAGCAATGTACCATCGATGTTGGTGGTACACCATCAATGCCAACAGTGTAACATCGATGGTGCACTGTACCATTGATGGTAATAGTGTACCATCGATGGTAGCAGTACACCATCGATGTCAACAGTGTGCCATAAATGGTAGCACTGCACCATCGATGGTGACAGTGTGCCATTGATGTCAACAGTGTACCATCGATGCTAGCATTGTACCATCCATGTAAACAGTGTACCATCGATGTCAGCACTGTACCATCGATGCTAGCGCTAAAACACTGATGTCAACGGCATACCATCGATGGCAACGGTGCACCGTCGTTGGCAACCGTGTACTGTCAATGGCAACGGTGTACCGTTGATGGCTTAGCGTCGTACCGTCGATGGCTAGCGCAGTTCTGTTGATGTTGACGGTGTACCATCGATGACCGAGTCCAATAACGTTGTCGTCTATTTTCCTGTCCACCCCATAAGTCGGATCCCATCAAAATAATAGAAAGATTACCCCATCCTAACAGTCTCCCAACAGTTGCCCCTCCAGTCTCCATCACAGGTATGGCGCGTACCCGTTCCAAACCACCCCCCAAACACCCCACATTCATCAATTATTCCACTTGCGCGTGGGAAAAAAAACCTACATTCCAAAACAAAAACAAACATTGCGCAATAATTCTGCAGTTGCACTCCCAGGCACCACATTCCTTCAGGGGCTGCACTCCCAGGCACCACATTTCTTCAGGGGCTGCACCCCCAAGCACCACATTCCTGAAGCGGCTGCATTTCCTATTCTCATTCCTTCAAGGCGCACTCTTAGCGCTCTCCTATTGGTCAATTCAAGAAATAGCGCTTTCTCATTGGTCGAAATCTCAGGGTGCAGAGTCAAAATTAGGGGTCTATAACTTTCATAGCTATACTACTGTTCTGTAACAGGATTATATTAGATATTTCATATTTAAAAACTCTCATACTATCTACATGTATGCCGATACTCTGCAATCATCAAGCATATGGTCATTATTATCTGCCATTGCCTGCAATATGAACTAGGATTATATATTTATTACAAACTCTTATTTTTTTGCAATGATTAGACTTTATTATATTATGACAAAGTATTATTATTGTGAAATGAGAATATATATATTTTATTATCCCCAGGGTTTTATTAATTAATTACTAATTATTACCATTATGTTTAATCATTATGATTAAGCACCCAACACTAAGTTTTGGAAACTGCTAGTAAATGTTGTGTGCAATTGTTGGCCCCGGGTCCGGGTCGGCCCCAACTGCAAGCATTGGTTAATATTGGCTAATATTGCAATTATTATAATATACATGTATTACATTTTATGCGCAACCTTATTGCACAGTAAACATTGAACACTAGCCTAAGGCCGGGATGCGGGTCTGCCTGATACATCTGTACTTTGGGTACTTTAGTTCGCCATGTGGTCAGAACGTCATCACCATAGTAACTGATATGACATCACAATGGGAATGAATACAATGGGAAATGTAAAATTTTCGAAACTCTATATCCGAAAAAGTGTGGTTCTTGATTCGATTTTTTCTTTTGTATGTTCATCTGGTTAAATATTGTATTAGACTTACATATATAGCGTCGTCTGATTGAACTTTGATAAATTAATCTTTTGGTTTGATTAATTATTAGCACTTCTGATAATTACTTATTATGAGCCATGCGTGCATCAGTTCATTGGAGATACGTTTTCGAAAATTGTGTCTGTGAATTTTCCTAAATTGCATTGTTTGAAAATATCATTCATTTTGTCCTATTTGACCTTCAAATGTCAGAAAGTTTCAGTGCGAAGTTATCAACTCGAGTGTCCTCTAATCACTGCATTGACTCACGTGATACACATATTTGCATGACGTAGGCAGGCGGCGTCAGTTTCCACCTCTAGCTAAGCACTTCTATACCAATGGAAACGGCTAAGTGTATCAATGCTTACATGTGTGTTTTTTAGGACTGTGCCCAGACAAATCTCTTAGGCAATCGGCAACAATGCCTTGCTGAAAGAATTTCATATAGACAGCCTAGCCCAATTTCAGGGCCTCAGCATTGCAGTGTGTATAGAAGGAAGGTTGGGTTGTCCCTCCTCTTTCCTTCTATGCACACTGCAATGCTGTGGGTCCTGAAATAGGGCTATATTATTAGTAGATATGTCCTGAGGGCTGATCCGAACTGCCTATTCAGTAGATAGGTCCAGAGTCAAGGTCGTTCTGAACTGCCTATTATCAGTAGATCGGTTCAGAGTCAGGGCCGTTCTGAACTGCCTATTATTGGTAGATATGTTCTGAGTTAGGGCTGGTCTGAACTGCCTATTTCAGTTGATATGTACCGAGTAAGGGCCGGATTGAATTACCTATTATCTGTAAATATGCCCTGAGTCTCAGAAGCTCCGAACTGTCTATTTATGATGTGTGTGCTGTCTGCCCAGACTGTAAACTGTATATCCCAAACTGATTACAATATTATATTTAATATTAATAGTACTGTTATTAATGCAAATACATAGGACCATAATGGTCCTGGCACACAATCATTACGAAGTTACTAATCCAAAGTTCAAGTAGTAAGTAGACACAGGGCACTGGTGTGTCCCGACTTTTATAATGCTACATGATTGCACAGGGCCTAAACTAGATGGATCCAGGATTCTGATTGGAGACTGGAGTTTCTACTAATAATAGTGTCGTGTTTGAGCATTTACTAAGAGAGAGTGAATTAGAGATGTATATGACGTTATTGCAATCCCAGACTGCTGGCCTGTGAGCAATTACTCAACTTATATAATTATGTACATGATCCCATCACATCAGATTAATATTTCAATAATTCAATGGTCTGATGTAGCAGCAATCGATTGGGCAATAGCAAGAGCTATTAGGCAATCTCATTGCATAATAGATTGCAAGGTGTATTTGTCAATACCCACCCTTACTTTTACATTACTGAATCCACCCTTACTTTGCTTTAGTTCAGTGGCTCAATTCAATACTGGCTGGCAAGTATTAACTGGTATATGGCCAACTTGATAATTATATTGTTTGTACAAGGTATATCTTATGTAGGTTGCATGTATATGATGCCCGCGATATTGACTAGAACTTAAGGTTAGGTACAGCTTGGGCTGTTCAGTTACCTATACAGTGCAATGCTTATCCTTTGACACACCTCAATAGCATATAATGCTGTGATGCATATGCAAAGCATATGCAAGGCATACGATGCTGTATCAAATATTATAAATACAAGGAGACTGCCTATTCATAAATTATTATTAGCTGAAAGCCTTAAGGCATTAAGGACAATCTCAGAACTGACGGGCAACCATGTACTCTATGTCTGGACAGGCGGGTAATCCATTATTCACTAAATGAATAAATGGAAGAGTCATCCATATACTAACTGAATGGATGGAAAGGCCATCCATCCAATAACGGGTTCGACTCCCACTGGCTGCAGTCAAAACATTTCTCTGCTAATAATTCTTGGGCAAGATGGGGCTCCCTCCCCCCGTATTTTACCGAAGACTGAAGATGGGTTGTTCTTAAGTGTGAAGATTGTGAAGATTTGTATGCTAACTGTGAAGAAAGTGAAGCCTGGCACTATTGGGGGAGCCCCCAAGATAAAGTTGTTCCCTGTGTGCTAATTGGTGGGGTAAAATACTGGAGACAAAGGTTGTTTCCTCTTGACTAGCTCAGCTTTGTGTTGCCATCTGAAACAACCTAACAATAAACAATATATTTACATTCTCTTTTGTAATAGGGTAACTTGGTGGAAGAGGAGGTGATGTTGAGCTTGAATCCCCAGCCTCCTACCACTGAGGGACGCCAACCTCGTTCCACTGAGGCACGCCGACCTCGTTCCACTGAGGCACGCCGACCTGCTTCCACTGAGGCACGCCGACTTGCTTCCACTGAGAGACGCCGACCTGCTTCCACTGAGGGACGCCTACCTGCTTCCAGGGAGCACCCGATGGAAGTTACGGAGAAGAAACAACGATCCTCAAGAGCAACCAAACGACCAGCCGCCAAGAAAACATCCCAAACAGAAGCAGAGAAAGTCCGGTTAGATCTGTTATAAGTTGCCAATATCATATTTTGTCGGAATTTAGCTGAACGATAAATACTTATTGACATCAGGGATAGTGAACATTAGGAAGACTCAAGATATTCACTTAATGAAATAAATATGAATTAAATAATTGCAATGTAATAATAATATATAATAAATACATAATATGAATTCAATCTAAAATAGTAATGCTTTGATTTTGGAAGTGTAATATTTATTATTGTTAGTGAAAGAATATTCGGTTGTGATTGTGGTGTATATGATTTGTTTTGCTTTAGTTTCTATTTCATGAAGGGACTTTTCATGCTTATATTCCACTTGCTACCCATGGTAGTAAATTGGCGTTCATCATCACACCACAGCAAGCACCTAGACACATCACACAGAACTGTTTTAAGAGGCAAGAACTTTCGAACACGCTGTCGCAACTATGGTTCAGTAAATTACAAAGAATGATTTTTATATTTTTAATATATTTAACATTGCTATTGTTGTATTATGAGTATTTCAAGGAACTACGGCTAAAAGGGATAACGCAGTAGAACGTGCAAAGGCGTACTACGAGTAAAGCCGAGACCGTGTTACGAGTAAGGTGGAGACCGAATGCGACCGGGAGAGA
>JAOQGN010287666.1:0-16163 GCA_027564295.1 Himantozoum antarcticum | reverse complement strand
CAGTACCGTACAGTACACCAGTGGGTGTCTACTGCAGTACCATACAGTACACCAGTGGGTGTCTACTGCAGTATCATACAGTACACCAGTGGGTGTCTACTGCAGTATCATACAGTACACCAGTGGGTGTCTACTGCAGTACCGTAGAGTACACCAGTGGGTGTCTACTGCAGTACCGTACAGTACACCAGTCGGTGTCTACTGCAGTACCGTACAGTACACCAGTGGGTGTCTACTGCAGTACCATACAGTACACCAGTGGGTGTCTACTGCAGTACCATAGAGTACACCAGTCGGTGTCTACTGCAGTACCGTACAGTACACCAGTGGGTGTCTACTGCAGTACCATAGAGTACACCAGTCGGTGTCCATTACAGGTCTAGCTCCAGACTCAAATACAATTGCAATCTGGAGGAGAATATAATTCCGTATGTTAGAACAAGATTGACCAGTTCTAATAAGTACAGTAGCATAAATATTTTAGTAACACTTCCTCGGTCTTAACTTAGAAACTTCATCGCTTTTTGTAATTTTATATAGGTATTTGTTCAAGGTTTGGTTCTGAAATCATATAATTCCCTGGCATGGCAAACTGGAGGCTCGCATCTTGACAGGTATTAAGTTATGGACACTTTTGGCATTTACTGATTAAATTTATGATAACCAGATGGCTTGAGTAACTATCATTGCCGGACATGACAATTAATCCATTATTAACCTTAAAATAGCAGTACGAATTAAATCATTAATTATACCCTAAACGTTAATTGTGAGTGAGGTATAAAATATGTGAAAGTGAAAAGGTATAAAATACCTTTTATACCTTAAGGCATAAAAGTGACCTTCCGGAATATTACCAAGTCCCGACACGATTGCTATCACCAAAACATGGTCATCATAAAATATTTTGGGATTTTTAACAAATAAGGCCGCACCAATGAACAAGTTGTACATTTCAGTACCCTATATGAGATGTTATCATAGTCTTAAATTGTCACTGACTACGATCACCTTACTCAGGTCATGGCTGCAATACCAACCCTTTGAGCAGGGTATTATGTTCTTTGCGACAAATAAAGAGATGGAATAAAAAAGTGAGATAATTTACTAGCAAAGACAGAAACATTGATGCTACAAAAAATGATTGCCATCAATGGCTCATCTCCATTTTAAATTGTCGAGCAACCAGTCCGTATTTGAAACTGTTAGAATGGAAATCACAAACATTGCTGAAAATTGTAAAGCATTGACATCAATTGATTCAATTTTTCCACTGATGAATATGTTTGCAGAATGACCAGTAGCACAACGCACCCATTTGAAGCTGAGTTGTTGTCTTTTGATGTTTACAGTTTATTGAGGGGAACTATAATCAGGCTGGCATGCAGTCATGAATATTCACAATGCTTAAACTCTGCAAAAGACAAATTTACACAATGGCTAAATGATCCTGTGAATAAGCCGTAAGTCATGATCTTTTATAGATTTAGTATAAAGTTGTATTTCTGTGATCATCATGTGCCATTGCTACAGCATTGAGGCTACCGATTCTCACCAAACCTGCAATACTATGCTATATTTATATTTGGTAGACTTTGATGTTGTATTCGTAAAGTTGTAATAATATATCCGGAAACAAATTAGCTACTATGGAGGATGATTGGATACATAGTTTGGGATACAGCTCATACAAATATATGTACATGTATGTGTGTACTAATTCAATAGTTGGCCAGGAATACTAAATTATTTAAATTGTTACTAGAATACTATTATTATTAGAATTATCATCATGAATACTGAATGGTGTTTGATCTGTATAAATGGTGATCTCCAAGATTGAAGCAAATTCAAATTATGTATCGATGTGAAGGTAGAGCCTACTCTTATTACACTTTTCTACAGCAAAGCTTCAACGTTGCCTGTTGTCTATCGTAGTATTGATGTGACCCTGAGAAGAGACACACTGGCTTATGGAATGATAGATGTAACTGAGGAGATGTGGGATAAGGTGTGGAATCTGTACAATGCTGAACCTGTAGCCTCAGCTAAGGTAGACATGAGAAGGGGCCTGTCCAGAACCAAGGATACAGCTCTCATTAGAAAGTCAGTAATAGCAGAATGATGTAATTGACTCTCCAACCATTTCCATGAATGTGTGTGTTTTGTAAAAAAGAAAAATGCAAGAACAACATTAGAGTTTTTTTTGCAGTGATTTGCCAACCATTTGCATTATTAATCAACCGTCTTTCAGACCACCATACTGTAAACAATAAAATGTTTTCTGTGAAAAAATATGTAATTTTCGACACGCATAGATAGCTCATTAATTAAAAAACAAAAATCATTATGCAAGTAAAGAGTGTATCTGCTATCAGGTCTCAGTAACACATTGGTTAAGAGATCAGACCCAGTGGCTTATTGGTAAACTTTTTCTTAGGGGTCTCTCTATAAAATTTGCTCTTATCATGACAATGCAGCGGCGGACACGAGGACGATACCTCATGCACAATGCTTCGTACACAATATCGCTCTTGTACACGAGGGTGATACGCCGTGCAGAATCGTTGAGCGAAGGATGCTAATTTTTACAGAGTAGTAGCAAAATCCTGCAACTTGGTGACTTTTTGACAAGAAATCCAGCATAAATGTAAGATTCAAATATTTGGGTGCAGAAGGGGGTCTGAACTGAGGCTTTACCCTCAGAAGGTTTTGCAATAAATAGCTTCCAATAAGAGCGTTTCCCTGCATTTTAAAATAAAAGTGAGTTGTAATTCATCAGCTGATGAATTCATTCGGAATTCTGAATATCTCATCAATTACCTGATTTCTTTGTTTGTCAGGTCGCCCGACCTGGGCCGACCTGATACCAATACACCACTGAATTCAGATCTATTCAGTTTACCACACTTTCTCGTGTGATTATACCAGTAGTTGTAGACCATTATACTTATCTACCTAGGCAATTACAGCACAACAAAATGGACTTCCAGTATTATAGTCACAGAGTGATAGTATTAGAAAATAGGAAAGATGGGGAAAAGTAAAGTTTAATAAACCCAATGCCCAATAAAAGGTTGCATATTGTAATCTAAGATTAACCAATTTGAAAAGTTTATTTATTTGCTTAGAACCTCATAGATTTTGCAAAATCTTATTTTATATTATGAATTGTTGCAGATTCCTAGGATATGCTATGGACAAGAGTAAGGTGGCAGACCAGGATTTCCCTTCTGTGGTCAGTTATCTGGCAGCAACAAACGCTGGACTACCAATTGTGTGGGAATGGGCAAAGGAAAATTATGAAACTATCAAGACAAGGTATTCAATCAGTTCCACATGCAAAGTTTCAATTCTAATATTGTTTTAGTGATGATCAACTCCATTTCGTTGACATGATTTCAGGCCCCCATAGCACTATTTAAAAACATTGACCTTTGATATCAAGGGATTTAGAATTTCACTGAAATATGCATAGAATGGCACTGACGCCCTACGCCACAAAATTATTATTCGCTCAAGGAGTGAGGAAGGGATAATATTTGAACATATTAGAACATGTATAATATAATAAAATAATAAAAATATAATATACTGTAATACAATATAATATATTCTGCCACAATGATGTGCTGCAAGTAGGAGTATTATTGCATGTACAATAATGAACAAACTAGAAATAGTGAATGGCAGTAATGTAGGCCTTCATGATTACTAAGCTGCAGGCAATCAGAAAAAAATAGTCCCATTCTTGAAGCACCTCACCGCAACACCTCACCTCATGGCAACATGATAACATTTGTCCATCTATGTAAGAGAGAATTTTATACAACAGTAAGTTTTAAAGTTTTTCTGATAAAATTGCATGCTTTGCAAAACATAGTACATTTGTATTACCAAGTTCGTAATTAGCAAGTAGGCTAACACTAATTACATTTATTTTACGCTTTACCTTTGCATTTGACATTATTACATTCCTATTACATTGCAGATTAGGTGCAGACAACAGATATTTTGGGAGAATGATTCCAGGAATAGTGTCACATTTCACAACAACAGAGCGTTTACGTGAAGTAAGAAAAATATCAATGATAAAAAAGACTATAATAGACTATATAAAGACCTAAATGGTTTAATATATTTGGGGTGTGGTGACCTAAAAACCCAAGCAAACTATGCACATTTAATATTAGGTATTAGTTATGGCAAGTGAATGTCTATTCTAATTTCTAATCATTTGGGAAACTTTTGTGCTTGAAAAGAATCACCAGTTTGCCTAGGCCGATGCTAAAATTGAAAATAGGTATACGAGCTATGGCTATGCACAGTATAGCACTCGTAAATAGCTATGCACAGTTTCAGTATAAATAGCAGAAAACTCCAAAACCAGGTTTATGTCAATTTATTACATTTGTTGTATATAAAAAATGGAGACCTCCCACGGTCAAACCACTGAGAATCTTCAGTTGTAAATCTGGCTGCTGTACACGTAGCCAAATACTTGACCTAATGCTGGTTAGTATCTATTGCAACGCATATCGGAAAATTTGTCAGTTTGTCAAAAAATACATTTCATCAGTATTCAGTATACTGTTTTGATCTACAGCAAACAAACATCACAACCGAAAAAAAATATATGTTGTTATATTTATTTATCCACTGTTAAAATGTAGTTTGTCACCACATTAAATGAAATGAAACAATCGGTTACAATAAAAAGTATCAAAGATCAAAGTAGATATACATGTGGCCATAATTATGAATTAAAAATGTTCTTGCCACCATAAAATAAAAATGAATTTGACCTGCTGCTAGTTCGGCATCTAGTTAAAAAATTGTCGCTCGTTCTTGTAGAGTGCCTCCTCTTACTTGAAAGCTATCTGGTATAAGAAAATGTTTTCTATATAATTTGAAACAAAAACAGATTGTATGAGAAACTACACAACACAACCATGTACAATCTGCTTCCCATTTCTATAAGGAATAGGAATTTTATGCCACTGTAACATTTATATTTTATACAGGTAGAGGAATTTTTCGAGCAGCATCCAGATGCTGCAGCAGGCAAGCGAGCGAGACAGCAGGCATTGGAGACCATAATGCAGTCTATCAGCTGGAAGACCAAATATGCAAATCAAGTAAATGAGTGGTTAGAGCGACAATAGACACAATAACTAAGATTGCGATATTATACATGATCCGAGAAATTAGGCGATATTGTGGACAGATGTGATGGCATAGTGTTTGTAGGTTGAAAAGCTAAAATTAGTTACCACTAGTGTACATCTGGATTGAGAATAATTGTCAACTATTTGCTGGTAGCTCCGGTATTGCTCATTTATTACTATAATAATTACTATTATTAGTAACTTGTCAATTCATGAAGCTGCTAGTTGCTATGTTGATTCATTTACTAAACTATGCCTCTTTTTAAATTGTGCCTATTAGATCATTATATATTATCATTGTATTATTATAATAATTATCATCGATATTTTTCAATTGCAACAAATAATCAATTTTGTTTACGAGATTTAGGTTGCAAAATATAGCTGTGCTGTGCAAGCAGGATCAATTATCTTTTTGAAATAATTTTGGAAATAAACATGCAGAAATATGAGCAGATGGAGACTTTCTCAGATAACACAACGTCTCAAGTATATTACAGCTTATAGTGCACTGCGGCTCCGGTAACTGCGAATCACACACAATTTTAGGAAAATAGGGCAGTTTGTTCAAACAACTGCTACTAAATATTTTCATATTGACTTTATATCCAATGTTCAGATTGTTAAAATATGCAGCCAATGCAGATCACAAAGATCGACTTTAAAAACATAATTTGAATGAAAATGTTGGTCAATATTCTAATGGAGCCGGCATCTTTGTTCTCAACTTCGCTTGCTGTACAGCATTACGATTCCTATTGACACATTCAATCATTCAGTATTTGAAGTGTTACGTAAATGACAACGCAGAGAAGTTAAGATATTTTCTATTAATTTAAATAGTGTATTTAAGAGCCATTGTGACAATTACGAGAATTTTTATAAATGCTCGCTCTAGTATTCGAATATTAAGCGAGTGAATAAAAATTTCAGCAAACACATTTTGGGCTGCAGCCAGGTCGCAGTCGATGACTCTTGCTACGGTTATAAATATTAGAACTACATGGTGGAATGATTGGGAACGTATTAATTGACTGAAACAAACATAATATTTTACTATTGAATTTATTAAAAAAGTCGCATGTAAGGCCCAATGCGTTAGCATATCCCAGTGAGTTGTGGGTAGAATTAAATGATAACGATAATTATAGTATTTTCATGACGCATTCATTTACCATGAGACTCAATGTGTCAGTGATCGTTGAGAATTGAGGTACCCTACTTCAGCATTCAGCTTTTTTGCTGCCAATTGTAGGCCATTTTGTTTCAGAAAGTGTCTGCATTGCCGTAGTTAGAGAATAAAAGTATTATATAATAGTTTTTGCAAAAATACAATTTGCAATGCAATACAATTCGCAAAAACTAGCAATTAATGCTGCTATAATTATACTATTTTACAAATATAAAATAAGAAATTATGGCAATTCAGTGCATAGCTTGAAAATAAATAAAATAGTTATCTATTAATTTCAAGTTGTAAATTTTTCCAGTGGTAATTGAAGTTCTACCTTGGGAACTCTATCATGTCGATGGGTATATCCAAAAGCACCTAAAATTATCAGACAAATAAGAATTGCAATAAATCTTTAAGCATCAATAACCACCAAAGATTTATATCATTGATCATACAATAATATTATGATACACTGGAGTGTTTGGATAATTGTGACATTGGGTGGATCTTGTTAATTGTTACAAGTATTTAATTAAACAAAACAATTGCACTCCAGAAGTCTTACATTTAAGGAGAGAAGGTAGTATACAAGAACACCCACTGTACAGCGTATATATATTAGATTACATAGTATTGTGTTTAGCACTAAAGAATACTGGGATTTCTTTGCATAGCCTAAGGGCATATAAATATGCATCGGATAATGCATTGTCAGACATTCGTCATCAAACTTCATTACTGTACAGAGCATATCTGTCACAAAATTATAGCACACAGCCACACACTACACGAATTCAACAGACAACGGCGGGTGCTTACATTCACAGACATATATACCGTGATAGAGATACAGCGAGATAGAGAGAAAATAGAAGAGCCATATTGGGATTTAAAATATATTCACCGTACACGAATAATATACAACAATATTAAATTTTACATGACATGCTGTTAAATTCAGAATCTATGACATGCTGTTAGTAAGCTAATATATAAGCTACAACAGCACATAAATGACATCAAGGAGCAGGTGAAACCGCAACACTCACTATAATATTGTGATTACACAATAATGAGCAAATCATGGATATCTACCCTCTTCATTACAACCATCTTCAGCCAATTCACTCACACCCACAGCACTTGGTAAGTCGAAATTTAATCGATGCATATTTATTGAATTTCTAATTTTAATATTGCGCATTGGCTAAAATTTTATTAAAAAGCTTACGTAGTATTTACAAACATGTATTCGTCAATTTTAAGTTTTGAATATTGTTGCACCCGTCTTTGTGCGAGTGAGCTGTTAACTGTTATAGTCCTATCATTCGAATATTTAGCAGAAAACTCATGCCTGTGGATACCTATATGATTTAATCATATTAAATCTGTGTAGATTACTCTAGCAGATCTTCGGATCTACGATTATTTTACAAGTCAAAATAATTAATTATTATTATGATTCATTATTCTATTATTATTATTATTTATTATTATTATTATTATTATTATTATTAATTATTATTTAATCTATTTTATATTGGACTTAATGGTTTATATTGGGTCTATTCTTATTTTAGAAGCAAAATAGACATACATAATATTTGCAAAATATGCACATGTTTGAAATGTATGATTGCTTTTTAAAACTATACAATATAACATAATTATATTGTATAGAAAATGCCAATTAATACAGTCCCGAAGCTCTTGTACAAAACGAACAGATGACACAGAAATTAGGAATTTGGCTAACTGGTTCTCGTATTCTACGAGTAAAGGACTTGCCAAACATATGGTTTGGGATATTGAAATAAATATAACTTGATTGCACACACAGGAAAGTTTATTAATATAACAGCCAGTACTAATATTAAGAACTTGGAATAGACAAAACTAATTTTATGGAACAAATTTTATGGGATTTCAATTTCAAGCCCAACCTAAATAGTTGCCCTTAAGGATAAATAAAGAGACATAATGACATAATCAGAATTATGTGTCATTATGTCTCTTTATTTGTATTAATCTTTGACAGTGTCGTAGCCTCTGAAGGATAGCGTAATTTTCACTCCGCCATGGCATATATTCTATGGAGTGGGATATACTTCTCATTACCTATTACTATTTTATAGTTGATAATTGTCATTTCTTTAATTTTTGTAAAATATTAGCGAGACCAACCATAACTAAA
The DNA here is from genome assembly GCA_027564295.1 of Himantozoum antarcticum. NCBI lineage: Eukaryota > Metazoa > Bryozoa > Gymnolaemata > Cheilostomatida > Bugulidae > Himantozoum > Himantozoum antarcticum. The sequence goes on along the minus strand of JAOQGN010287666.1, from coordinate 7,627 downwards.
CAGACAGGCCATCACATTTGTGCGTAACATAAATTTTCCAAAGATAGTATTTAGTTGTTCGGTCATTTGGTGTTATCCACTTATTACTAACAATAAAATATTTGTCCCATTTTGAGATGTCTATATATGCTTTGTCCAGTATGCATTTATATGGGTGTGATCTTGAACCGATATATAATTTTGGAGCTAGCTGGTGATATTAGATAGCCTTTATTGCTGCAGATATTTATTTAGTACTATGGAAATATCTTTTCCACTTGCTGATGGTACAGATACCATTGTGTTACAGTATTTCTGTATTTGCAGGTCTGTCAATAATTTCATGATGACAGGGCAGAAGGTAAGCACTAAGCGTCTTTACCTCTCTATTCGTCTGGCTATATACCTCACACACTGCGGCATTGATCCACCGATTATATTATCTGATGTCTATTTCACTTGATACGCCCAGTAAATAGCCTCTAGAAGAGATCACATAAATAAACACAGGAGACATTTCATTTACGCTTGTATTTGAATTCATTTTTACCTGACATCTTTATCTTCGTATATCATATGTTTTGTTTTGATTCTTTGTAATATGTGGTTTGGGAATACAAATTCAATTTGTGTTTAATAAAAGGAAATGTAGAGGCCTGTGGCATTTTTTACTGGAAGCTTCAAGATTTTCATTAATTCACTAGAAAATTTCTTTTATTTGCATTGATTGCTGATTGTAATTATAATATCACATAGCCATCATCGATTCAAAAAGGCACTTCTGCTCCATTGACTATCCTGTTTAAAATCAACAAACCAACATAATTGAAGTAACTAACGAGTGCTGTCTAGTAGGTTGCATCGAGACTGCGTGTCCCAAATCTATTTAAGATTTATGCTTAATAATTTTTGTCTGCGAGGTGAATTCTGGAGTATTATTCAACCTATGATGACCACTTGACTCTCCATCTCTCCGCGTATTCACTCATAGTAAGGCAGGACTTCTGATAGCTGAGTATACCCTTTGAATTATTAATTATGTCAGTTGACATGTCAACTCTTGCCTGTTGGCACTGTTTTTGAGCAAACATTAGCCAGTATATCTTGCGCCAACCATTTTCATGCAATTATGATTTAACTAACAATATTATCATACTGTCTACTAGAAAATGGACAAGTAACTGGATTAAAATTATCCTTTAACCAATCAATCACTTAAGAGATTAAACAATCATGAATTAATAATCCCAGTCAAGTGTCATGCCTTTGGTAATCCAACAATAAACTCACACCCATTAATGGTTTACTGTAATAAATGTTACATACACCTAGAAACTATTGAGCCGTTAGGAAAACATATCTTATTCAATTTACCGTCAATATTTTAACTGCTGCTGACGCGATTTAATATTAAAGAATGCATAGTTTATTATTCTCTGTGGATGTTTGTATAACTAGCTTTTACAGCCTGTACTCCATGATGATTTCTAGGCGTTTGGATTGTTCTCAGAAAGCGCTGCCGCTGGCGGACTACTGGCAATAGAAGAATGTGGATACCAGTTCAAATGGGATAAATGGAACTGCCCCAAATATTCAGTCCCTCTCTTTAATGAAAATGCTCTTCCAAATGGTAAGCAAAGTAAAATATAGTTAAATAGCAACAGCAGCCTTTCAAACAACACATCCAGCATACATTTAATCTAGAACTGCGCTCGCCGCTCGATAGCAAAATGCTAAATGCCGATATATATATTCTTTTATTTGTAAAAATATATCTTCAATAATAAGCAAAGTTATTTTGTCAAAACCACCCACTTAATCATGGAAACAAAGTGAATAATAATTATTGACAAATTAATATAATAATAAGTAAGGCAAAGTGAAGCCTTGTTCTATATCTGTGGTGTCATGAATTCATTTAGTACAACCCATTATATTATAACACTTGGACACTTTAATTTTTTACAGTAATTACTTTATAGTACATAAACTAAGATTTTCATAGTACAATTTTAAATCCTGTTTCTGGCAGTATTTCACCAAATAAGATCAATCTCAATCAATATCAATGGGTGTAGACTTTTCAGTAGTACAAATAACATAGGTAATCCTATGCAGGTAATCCTACGCAGGTAATCATACACAGGTAATACTACGCAGGTAATCCTACGCAGGTAATCCTACGCAGGTAATTCTACGCAGGTAATCATACGCAGGTAATCCTATGCAGGTAATCCTACGCAGGTAATCCTACGCAAATGTTGCAAAGAAGTTAAAAATAACGCAAATTTCAAGCATGGAAATGGAAATCACAAATCATAATGGAAATCACAAAATAGTAAGGTCAGACCTTACTATATAGACCTTCACATTATGGGATGACATGAATGTAGCTGGTCTCACCTATGACACTGTAGATGTTAGACTTTAGAGCACATGTTTTAGAGCTGTACCTATAAACAGAAATAATTGGGGTGAAAATAAACATGAGTGCATGACTACTGTCAAAATTAAATGATTTGCCTTGTTAAATAATATAAATGTACACAAAATGACATACGACATACATACTACATACAACCCTTATTCACATAGTAATAGCTAAGTGCAGCAGTCTTACTCGATGCATCCTGGTGTCGCTTTAATTTCTTAATTGAATACAAGAAGATATACAGAAAGTACATTATTTGTTTAATGAGACAAGTCATGGCATTGTTCTATTTGACAGCTATACGTGAGGTAGCCTTCCTCAACTCTATAATCTCAGCCAGTGTGATGTACACTCTTACTCTGAACTGCAGTATGGGACATTTCAAGAGCTGTGATTGTGACAACACCAAATCTGGCTCGAAAGGTATGTCATAGTGCAAGTTTAAATAGTTTCGGATATTTCTCATAGATACTAATTTAACACTTACCATTAAATATAATAATAAATCTAGTTTGTAGAAGAAAAGTACACTTCAAAGGCAATGATAATGAAGCACATTTTTCTTCATGTAATTTTGACTAAATATTTGTTAACTAGTGATTGAAATTTTGCTTTAGTAATTGAAGTTGCTTTAGTAAATAGAAGCGATTGAATTAACTATGAACATCAAAAAATAATTTTTGGCATCGAAAGCAGGCCTAAGGTAGTTTTAGTATACAATTATCTTTTGTTTCCTTTAGTATTATTCATTCACAAAACTTGATAAATTTGCATAATTTGCGATTATTGTACTTTTGCCTTCCCTATTTTTATTGTAAAATTTTAAATCCAGGCTTGGTATGGCTTTCAGCAAATAAAATCATGCACCCGCAAATGTGCAAAATTTCATTAGATGGTTTTGCGCAAGAGATAAATTAAAAAAGGAATTTTAAATGAGCGGTCAATTTAATTACCATGTTTTTCCAGAGCAGCATTGGTTACATTACACATACCTAGATTGTGAATTTGTTTTAATCATAGATGCTTAAAAGAATATTTCACAGACTATGAGATACCATAATATAATATATTCACACCAGTTTTGTCCTCTATGCACTCATAATTATTAATCATATAAGGTGCAAACAACTGGAATTGGGGAGGATGCAGCGCCAATGTAGGGTTTGGTGAGAAGATATCTAAACAATACATAGATAATTTGGAGACGGGAATGGATGAGCGAGCCATAGTCAATCTACACAACAATGAGGCCGGTAGGCGGGTACGTAGCTCTCTGTTATTAAAATATCAATACCTCTCCAATATTATATCTATCAAGTGGTTATTATACGCTTACCTTTAATCTGCGGTGCTATAATGCAAATGTATTTGTTGAACTTCATATCAGAACATCTAAGAAATAAAATGTAGAAACCTTAAAAGCAATCTGGCTGCATATGTATACATGTAAATTTTAAGGCTTCTGAAGTTTGTTTCGTAGATCACTAGATATGAAATTGCTAAGTGCACGTCAATTGTTTGCATAACAAATTGCATACCGGAGTACACTAAATTATATAGAAGGATGTTTGGTAGCATTTAATGTAAGGCTCAATACGCTAGGTCATGTGCATGGATAAAAACAACATTATGTAGGACCGCCAGTCCAGTGGATTCAAATATTTTCCAGCGCATATAACTTATGATTTGCATAAAAACAGTAGACATAACTTGATTAGTTGATATCAATACAATACAAAGGATAAATTATTTGCTGCATTGTGAGATGTACCTCTATTTATTCATATTAATCCCTACAGTGTACTGAAAGATGTTATGATTACAGCATTATGCCATGTCATGTATTATAGGGTAATAGCTAGCCTGGCCTACTAAGACACATGCATTGGGAGTTGTGTGCCCACAAGTCAGCGATGGCATTTGGGAATGCCACCAGCCCACCACCCAACCAACAGAGCACTACTCTCAGTGTGGCATGGGCCCAGGCTAGGTAATAGCTTGCGTAATATGCATACAATAAAAATATTGCATTGTTTGGAGGAAATGGATTTTTGGAACCCCACCCATTCACTATAAGTTTATTTTAAAATTTCAGGCTGTTAAAAGAACGCTGACATTATCATGTAAGTGCCATGGAGTATCTGGTAGCTGCAGTATGCAAACCTGCTGGAAAGAATTACCTGATTTTAGGATAGTTGGCGACTATATCAAAAGAAAACATTTTAGAGCAGTGATGGTTGATGCTCAAAATGGCCAATTACGGAAAGGTAACAGCGCCCAGCGTAGAGATGAGAGAGACATAGTACTGCAGATCTCTAAAAATGATCTAGTATATCTCGAAACTTCTCCTGACTTTTGTAAACCTAACATTGTCTATGGAACAATAGGAGCAGTAGGGAGGGAGTGCTCCCGTCCCGCAGTACATAATTCAGCAAATCGCTGGGAAAGAAAGTCTTGTAACAGACTGTGCAAAGCATGTGGTTTGAAAGTGAAGCGTGTCCTAGTTACTGAGACATCAACATGCAACTGCAGATTTCACTGGTGTTGTGAGGTCAAGTGTGAGAATTGTACTAAAACTGTTGAAAAGTTTACATGTGTTTCAAGGTGAATACTTTAATGTGAGTTATGTTCTTTTTCTGCTACTGCCAAATTATATTCAGTTATTACAGAAATTTATTTTTTAAGAATTAACTTGGAAAAAGTCTGTAATTTTACTTGTTGGTTATACCAATGTTAAACTTATGTTACAAAGTCATTGGTAATATTATAATTATAATTATAATTATTGCTATTATTATATTGATTATTAATTATTACTATTACTATCATTATTATAATTATCATTATGTTGATTTAATGTATGTAATAAAAGTAGTAAACTTCACCTCTGCTAGCTATTATCATGTCTCATGCTATTGTAGCACATAATTTGGCCAAGATTCTGCTGTTTACATCTTTATATCTAAGTGTCACAATTGATAATATTATCCCTCTCGCCAAGCGTCATTAGATGATTTAAAATCATAAACTCTATAAACAAGAAGAAAGTAGATACGATGACATGTAGTTATTGAGGAACACTTTTCTTTCAGTTTCTTGTTACAATGTTGAGATCTCATCAATGAAGTAAACATACATTTGGGCCAAATATAAAAATTAAATATTGATTCCCTTTGGTAACAGCCAGTAGTGTCTACTGTGAAACATCCGAAGTCAACATATTTTTGCATATTTTAACCAGACAGTACTTACCACATGTACTTACGTCTTACAATATAGTGAAAGTTAAATTACAACTGCGAATTTGTAACTTACAACAAATAAATGAGATTGATCAAGCGTTACTTACCATTAATGAATCAGTGAATCACGCAAGAGACGGTTCAGAATGGACATGCTAGAAATGGTAAGTCAACAACAACAACATTACTGTAAAATAAAGTAAAAAAACTAAAAGTGTAGTCTATAATGTGGTCACTACAAATTAGAAAATTTGTAATATTATACTCTTCAAATATTTTAGGAAAAAACAATAAAAATAATTAAAACTTCGTCAGAGTATAAGTGATAAAATCATATAAGTGCATGTGTTGTTGGGTGAAACATAATACAGCTGAACTATTAATAGAGGCATTAAGACATCATAAATGCAAAGACTAGTTCAAGTAGTGTAAATAAAAAATTAGTTAAAACAATTTCAATGGAACGAAAGGTGTTTGAAAATTTAAGGTGACTTGTCTCTTTTAATCGAGACTTCGTCTCTTGTAATTTAATCTTCAAATTGTAAAATGTCACCTTCCATAATTTTATGGCTGATGGAAAATTAGCCGATATACGAGAGTTTTTGAAGATGTTTTTACATTTGCACAATAAATTATAGAATGACGAAACTTCCAGTAATTTTGATTTTAATTAAACTGTTTGCTCAAACGGACATTTTTAATTCTCCTAAAACTGATATCATACCAAACAATAAGAGACAATGGTGTGCACGTCTGCATCGGAAATAAATGTCTAAGAGGCCTCATGGAAATAAAAATGAGCGATTAGATAAGGTAATTGCCGCTTACTGTCTATCCAGATCTTGGTCAAGTTCAACTTGTTGGTAGCAAATTCATGATAACGATAATGATAACGTAGGATTGACATGAACACATTCATGAATTTGTGCTGTACATGTGTACAGGCTCAGACACCTCTATACACAAACGACACTACATGAAACCTGACAGAATCAATCTGAAAATGTTGCGATTTTATTTCTTACACCAAGCTATGGTTCTCATGTTGAAAGACAGTGGTGGAACTGCATAATCTGTTACTTGTTCCATTATGAAGAAGACAACTCCTAATGCATACAGTAATGTGCAGAGTTTCAAGTAATATTCCTGTTAATGACCATCATCCGATAATGAGATTGATTTCCTGTTCATGTTTTTATATGAAATATATTATTACTATAATATATAGTTTCTTGTTTACTCTTTCCCCTTTCGCAGCAATGAAGAAAAATTACTAGAAGAAATTTGTTTTACTTTTAGTACAAATCAAAAATTAGCAAAAATTAAGTCTTCTCAGTTGACCTACATTAGTATTGTTATTCACAGAATTTAACGTGATAAATTACATGTCAATCTACTGAGCTGATGTTTATCAATAACGTTAAATGGTTATTTAATTTTTAAAGTGGGACAATTTCTGTTGCCATTGTTTTTATTTGGACCTGTATTTTGAACCAAGGATTCTGGGTAATGCAAGGAGCATGCTTTGATTTTGCTCTGTTCTAAATATCAAGAGTTTAAAAGTGTAGTACAATGCTTGCATAAGACACATGCTGTGGTTGGAAACCAAGTTCAGCTTACTAAATATAATTATACTTTGGGAGGAATGACAATTTATTATATGAGAGAATTAGACATTTTATTTAAAACATATTATATGCTATAGCAGGCATGCCCAAATGATTTTTGCTAAGGTCCAAACTTAATATTTCCAAAATTTCTAAGGTCCACTACTTTACTTTGATTAGCTTATACTACATAGCAAGTATATACTACACAACCACGCATTGTATTGGGCAGGTAGTTCTACCTGCCCAATACAATGCGTGGTTGTGTGTTAGAGCAGTGCTATAACAATCAGTTTTAATTATCAAATTTTATACTTGGTTGATTATTGCTTGATCGTACAGTCAACCTAAACTAGTATAAATAATTA
>JAOQGN010287556.1:0-16165 GCA_027564295.1 Himantozoum antarcticum | reverse complement strand
TATTATTTTATATTGTGAATGTAAACATAATGCGCCGGTGATTAAATAGAGAGGAAAACCTTGATCGCGTTAATCTTGCAACAGGCTTAATCGTGTTAATCGCGGTAATTAACGCGAATAATGGCCACCTCTAATTATAATATGGCCCTTATATCAGTATATCAGTAAATAAGCACTTGGCCTGGTTTCAATTAGGAACCATGGCATGCACATGTGCAATGTTTGGAGGTGCAGCCACCAGTCTGGTTTTATAATTAGGATAATATAAGGAGAGTGAATGAGGTATCCAATTATTATGGATTAGACAGTGATACAGTGCAGAGGTCAATGGTCTCATTTTATCTTCTGTTGGCATCACCCTTTAGATGCTGTAGTTGTCATAATATTGAAATGTATTAATAAATACGATGAAAAAATGCATATATTAATTTTGGAGCAGTTCTGGCCACAGTCTCAGTAGTTCAGACCAATCTTATATAACGGATATATCAAAGTAGTACATGTACATATAGGTATTAGGCAGTTCGAGCCCAAACAGTTTGGGTCCTTTGAAGTTTGCACCTGGATTGTCACACAGACATTGGGAATTCTCATTGGTCAAACTCGAATGAATTACAAACCTAATTAGTTTGATAGCAATAGACAGCAATTGCTGTCATGTACTAGACACAGTCAGGGAATCATTTAAATTGAATTTGGGAGCAGACGACCACTGATTCTGCTTTTGTCTGGCACTCCAGTCATATGTTGTATGCGAAATACCAAATAAATTCCAAATACCCACTAGTCAAAATCACAGTAGGATAAACCTTGCAATTTAGTTTCTGGATAAAATTTAAAATAGAAAAGAAATGAATTTGTTTATGATTCTGTAAAGTGTTTTAAACTTTAAGCTATTGACTCTAATTAATCACTCAGTTACTTACCTTTCCATAGTGAGCCTACATGGCAGGCTCTTCCACTGGAACGACTGTGCCAGAATTTGTTCGGCTATTCTAGATAGTGAAAGAGTCAGCTTGGCAGACTAGGTCGGATAGCTTGACCCCCAGCTACTATATACTATATACTATATACTATATACTACTTGACCCCCAGCTACTATATAAGTAGTTGGATTTGTACATCAGAGTCATTTCTGCATAGAGAGTGGTCCATACCACTTGACCTTTGTAGAAATATATATGTTAAAGATTAAATCAACACCAAAATCTTATCATTAAACACTGTGTGCAACCATTTATGGAAAGCATTACCGCAGTATAAACCAGCTACAACTCTCTATATAACTAGTTATAACGAAATCATGACCTGGGTACTTTTGGCTAGTCACATGACCAATCACATCACGCAGTGACTGCTATGGCATCACAATGGCAATTAATTGGAAATATCCAATTTTCAAATGCTCTATCTGGAAAAGTATTGTGCTTAGATTTGATTATTTTCTGAGCTTATTGGGATGAACATTTTATAAAACCTATCTTAGTATGATTGTATTTTGATCAAATTCAATCTTCGGTTCCATTTACACACTTGGACCACTGATAATTTATATATCCATGTTTGCTACAGTACATTAGACATAGATTTTCACCATTTATTTACTATTAACCTTCATGAAATCCAGTGTTTAAAAATAATATATTATTTTGTCCGTAATTGCCATTACTTTAATAAATGATCTGATGAGTAATCTTACAATTACAAATAACACGTCTAATAGGACTCTTTTTAGGGTGTGACTTTTTCATAGCGTGCATTAGGCGGATTCGCGACCGAGTTCGCCGTACCATGGGGTACGGCCTAAATAATTTTATTTTTATTTTTTTTATTATTTTATTAAAAAATAATTAAATTGGTTCATAAGTCCGGGACAACAAAATCATGACCCAGCAAGAAATAATAATATTTTTTAATTAGTTCATTATGTTATGCTGACGTCACAAATGCTTGTACCGTGAACCTCGCAAAAATTGAAAATTATTTTCACAGTGTTTAAAGTGAAGAGTTTTCTTAAGGGCTCTATTGCAAACTCTTTAACAAAATTTATGCATGCACATGGAATATTTGTTTGTATATTGGTGAGTTGTTACAGGCTCATACAGGCTGATACAGCCTGTACACTGAGCACTGCTTTTAAGCTACGTTCTAAATGTAACAGCCTAAACATACGGCGACGTTTGTTACTGAAAAGGGTTTGATTTGCAGTTTTTGTTCCTTCAATTTAGGTTAATTTTTTATTTCAATACAAATGGTGCGAATTTCAACTTGAAGGACTATGTAATCTTCCTTACCTTCAACTATTTTTAGTACATGTAGTAGTAGTCTGGTGTATCTAGTACCATTTACAATAGCAAGTACAGTGAGCATGACTGTGTCTAAAGTCACATTCATATGAGACATTTTCACTTCATCCAACAAAATCTCAGCCTCTCAACAAACGATATGTGTTCCTGTACAGATACTTTCTGTTCCGTTTTTGCTGGAGATCAATGAGACATACGATGGAAATTGGTTGTGAAATAACAAAGTCACGCTGCATGCCTTACAAATCGGGGCGTGTCTAACTATGTAAACAATAACAAGGCGCATGTGTAGGTTCGTTTCGCAGTTCTTAGAACTTATTGAATTCAATAGAAATTTATTGTACTGTTCATGTAGTGCCATGAACTTTCCCGTACCGTACGCAGGCATTTCTCTCTGACGGTCCGGCGAACCAGGTCGCGAATCCACCTAATGTGATTAAAACACCATTTAGTAGAATGATCATAGCAGTTTCACAGAACAATCAAGATTTATTATAATTTTGGTGTACTGTTCCGTGTTGATCACGACCTTTGTGAACAGGACCACAGATAATATTTATACAAATATCATTCAGGTTTTGTGAACAGGGTTGCGAATCTGCCTAACGAGTACTACAATAACCTATATTTAAAAAGTCGGCACGTGACCAAATTTTATGTATACAGTTGTTTCATTTCATTACGATACTCAGCTTTGTTTAACTATAATCACAAAATGGTATATAAATTTTGCATAAAAAAGATGGAACGGAGTTAAGTTGTATAAGGTTAGGATAAAAGCCCTACCATGTAATGTTCTATTTAGCCTTATTGTAAAAAGCTGACGATTTTGAACTTGTTGCTATATATATTCATAGTGTTCTGCTCAGTTACCTCTGTTTAAGATCAGCACCATGAACTATGTTAAGCAAGATGTGTCCATCAGTTCAAGTGTTAGCCTTGATTCTCTTGATGTTAGCCTAGCTCCCTTGAATTGCATAAGAGCGAGTAGTCAATGAAGATGTGTTAATGTATCAATTTGCCGGTGCGCGTTGCATCTCTAACAAACCACTTATTGCTGAAGCCTAAATGCAGATATTGCATTTAGGTAGAGATGAATGTTTACAGACATTAAATAGGACTAAGCCCAATTTTACGATGAAAAGAACAGGTAAGCTGAGTTTGATATCTTTCAGGGGCGTGTAATAAGAGTTTCAACACCATAAGATGTCGTGCTAGCTCTAGGTTATCTTGTAGATAAATTTCCTGGCTTTCTAATGCGGAAAATGCCACCTTTCCAACATAAATATGATTACTCTATAAACGGATATATTTGTGATACAGGCATTAAATTTGCAGATTTACAATTTTTGACAGATATAAATATAATTTTTTTTCTTAAAGTTATGTAGGATGTAGGGTGCAAAATTGGAATAATATAGGTTGTGAAATTCTGAAAATGTAGGGTGTAAAATTTTGAAAATGTAAGGTGTAAATTTGTTTCTTGTATAATTATGCTTCTGGTAGATTTTGAAGCTGCCGATCTGTAAACAACAAAACCATGCACCAACAACAACAACTGTAAACAACAACACCATGCAACCAACCTGTAAACACGGGAGGTAAATCTTTGGCTGTCACAAATGACCCTTCTGTTTCCAAGTCTGTTACACCAATCCATGCATTCGTTGTACCAGGTCTCTGTGCACCTCTAAAACTGATGACATCATTGAGGTGTATTAATTATGGAAAGTTATTTACATGTAACATTGTGAAGCTGCTTCATGTTTAGTCGGTAAGATAACTTTATATGCACAATTCCTTATACAAGGAATATTTTCATTGGCCGTCCATGCATATTATAGAATAGCCAACGCGATACTCATATCATCAATGTGTTCAGGGAAAGAATAAATAGTGGGACTGTATACTGACTAAGGTCAACTCAAGGTCAACTCAGCACTCACACAAGAAGCAGCAACATATTAATTAATGGTCACTTTTTTAGCTCACTTTCTACCTAATATCAGTCAGTGCTTACAATATCATGCTGTAATTAGGTCTCGCGGCCTAATATAATCCTTGCAACATAGCATAAAATATGCTATCAACTGCAGTAGCTTATAAATTTAATTTGTCAGAGTGGACCAGAAACAGCTTTATTAAAGTGTCAAAATTCTACATGCAGGCAGAATTGCAGGTCTACAATTGATGATGTACCATAAACTTTGCTTGTTTAATTCTAACAAGTTTAATTCTAACAAGTTTAACTCTAATTGCTTACCAGGCAATAAGACATTCCAATGCATGTCTTGAACATATTATTATGTCAATTAAGGATGTTCATGTATGCTATTTATTACATTAGGCTGAGCTCAATTGATCATTAGATCTGTGTCCAAAATTTTTAGTCATAGGGATCAGCGAGTGAGGTATTTAAATTTATAGCCTTATATTTTACAGATTTTAACTTTTCGATGAGGGAGGTACAGATACAAATTTATTTTTGAATTTTCTCATGTGTAAGCTACAATAATTTTGTAGCTTACACATATAATATATTATATATAATATAGAATATAATATCTTATATTATTATTCTCCAACAATATATCAACATTTAATGACAGTATACTTTAAAAAGGGCTGATTTAAGACAAACTTCCAGCTTAGGATGCTTCCATTCAATCGTAGCTCAAGATTTTATTGCCAAAACCTAATATGTGGTGAGGGAGTGAGGGATTGGAGTTTTGAATTTATCCCTAATACAATGGCAATTATATTAGGGACGAGCGAGCGCTAAATTTAGTGTCAGGAGAGCCTCCAAAATGTGACGAGCGAGGGGACACAGATCTAATAATTAATTTAGCTTGGCCTAACGTTCTGGGGTTAGGGAAAGTTAGGGAAGGCTCCCCGATCGCAGAATAGGCCTATTCTGTTAGACAAAGATTATTGATTTAATTAGGTGAAGATCTTTGCTATATAATTGCCATTGTAAATATTACTTTGAAATACTGTCGAGCTGTTTGTAGAGAACTGGACACAGTTTTGTTCATTCTTTGTTCGTTTCATAACTGCCGTTGAATATATGAGTGATTGAGGATTCTGGTTTGGGGCATATAGTTACCACCATCTAATGCGCAAGTAGTCTCACCCACGGACACCCTGTTTCCAAGTGACAGTTGCTAACAGACCGATTTCAATTTGTGCTGCTGGGCTCGTTGTGGGGGCAACTCCACAAAAACAAAGCTTGTCAAAGACAGGCTGAACTTGAGAACACAACCCAGCTCTGAATTTGTTGTGGAGCTGCAACTATTTTGATTTCTTTGTTCTGCTTAAACTTTGAACTGGCCGTATCCACTGTTCCGTATCATAAAAATATGATACGGAATATATATGATACGGAATTATATGATACGGATATCATTCGAACATAGAAATGAGAAGAAGTAGTTAGCTAATTTAATAGACTGGGTACAAAGTGTGATGACACTAGAAAGAACTATACTAGACCTTTCCACTGGCACAGTGGTACGCTCAATCTCATTGACCACAGTTTTACAATAGCATGGTATGTAACAGTACCATGTCCTATTTATACAATATTAGTATAATGTAGCTTTAGCTAATTTATCATGGTACAGAAGGCAACTACACTGTATTTAGCACCATATACTGATACTTGTCTTTAATTTATGTTATTTGGTTGCCATGCCGATACCTATTTGGTATCTACTCTATGTTCTGCAATAACCAGTAGATACCATTTTGGAGAATGATCAATGCTGTATGACTCAATGTTGTATGACTCAATTCAGCAATAAACCAGAGGCAGAGACAAGTGCTTTGCTTATCATAGACCAGAGGCAGAGACAAGACAGTGCTTTATTTATCATTGCTTCATTGGTATTAGTCTTTTGAAAACTTGTTGGTTCTAGTGAGTTTTCTGGAAAAGTAAAGAGAGCCAAAGTACTCTTTGTTGGTGCATTATGTTTGTGTGACATCTCAATGGGTACTTGACTATTAAAGTTGCGGTTCCGACATTCCCAGCAGATTTCCCATACCATTGTTATCAGTTGTATTTGTTGAAGAATTTTAGTCATCCTCTGCATTTTGTCTCCACGTTTCCTGAGCTAAAAGCTATCATTGTTCTCTCGTCCCTGCCTATGGTACATATTTTGTGTTCTATCTCTAGTACCAGGTACTTGTATTACTGATACTGTACAGTGCACAAGAGAGTTGGCTTATAGTTAGTCTATGTTTCTGTATTAATTATTTGTTGTAGTTTAATCTACAGCGTAAAGAATGGATTATTTCATGTTTTCCCGGCTTATGGTGCAGATATTATAAACCTACTACTTGGCAGATCTACGCAGTAAGTTTTAGAATGTTTCGGTTTTAAGCTCTATTAATATAACACAGGACTGGAGGTTTATCTCGCTATGCTATATAGGCCATATTTTATGTCATTGCTTATTGACATGTAATACATGTAGTTGCTGTACATGACCCTATCTGTCCAGCTTTCTTTGGCCCTTTGCCTACCAGACTTTAGTCAACCACACAAATAAATTATGGGTCCTCACTCTCAAGTGGCAGTGACCTAACTCGCCAAAATGCACATGTTGGGGAAAAAATTGCCATAAAATATGCCGTGTTTATATCATTTAACGTATTGCATTTTCCTGTCAATGAAAAGTTCCCCAATCAAACAATTAACCGCAATCAGAGTTCCCGAATCAAGCAATTAAATCTCCGACCAAACAATACGCAGGTAAAGGGTTAATGCTCAAAATCTGTTAACTCAGGGAGTTATCCGTTGCCGGTGGAGGCCAGCAATGGATAAATCCCGGACACCTATTAAGTTAGTCAACTTTTGAGTAAAACAAAACTTTCAAGACGAGCTACTCTGAATCTCTATAGCAAGGTACTTCGCACAATCTGTGTAAGTATATGTAGCTGAGATCAGTCACTACACAATACCATGCATCTTTCTCAAACAAGTGAATCACATTGAATTGACAGCATATAATAAAAAAAATTTGACAGGTCAGTTCGCCTATATACCGTTTAATGTTACTGTTACTTCTAAGCGGTGGACATTACCGCCTGGTCACTGGGCCCAAGCACACTTTGATGATCTTTGGCCTTTCAACCTCAAATCGCACGCACCCTACATTCCATAAGGTACTGGATGCCTTTCACAAACACCCTACCAGGCTTCCAACCCACGGCCTAGCGATAGCAAATCTGACACCCTGGTCCACTTGGCCATCTAATCACCTAAAGAAATCAAATATACTTGGTCTGTCTAGAAAAGCTCTCCATCACTCAAACACTGGCAACTATACTCAATATGGCCAACATGGTGGCGCCATTGTGGTTCTTCTAAAAATCCAACTAATCTTTGGATACAGTTTACATACTTCGTAAATGTGTGCTCATGTTTTTCTTTCACTGCAAAGCATGCAAATACATGAGGAGTCGTTCATCACCGGCTATTTTTCCGGTAGTAGGTAACTTATAACAAAGTTGCCAGTGATTGAGTGATAGAAAGCTTGTCTAGACAGACCAAGTACAGCTTGTCTAGACAGACCAAGTACAGCTTGTCTAGACAGACCAAGTACAGCTTTCATTCTTGCTTTAATAATCATACGGTTTGGCAGACATTGCAGGAGCGTATATAAGAGTCATGACAGAATGACACGTATGAATTTATCTTGTAGGGAAATTTCTTGGCTTTCTAATGGTGAAAACCCCACCTTTCTAACTTAATTAGAAAATTGCTATTTTACAGTGTTTTTGATAGGTATAAGTAGAATATTTTTTTAAATTAGGATATATAGAATGTGAAATTCTGAAAATGCAGGGTGTTATTTGTTTTGTTATATACGCACCTGCGCCATTGAACTTCGGTAAAAATGAAAAATTGGAATGACGTATCTCTCTTCTTTATGTCCTCGTTAGCTACGTGACCACGATGGAGCGATTCTTAAAGCTGTTAACATCAGTTCAGTACTTCACCTGTAGAGAGTGGAAGATCGAGAACACGAACTTTCGAGAACTAATGTCCAAGCTTAGTTCTACTGATAAAAAGGTACCATCAGTGAGATTAAGTAATCATGCTATTATGTCTTGATGATGGGAGTGGTTGGTCAAATACTCAAATACCCTGCCTGGCTTGCAGTAATGCATTGACAGACTATCTGTACTAGCATGAATACCATTCATTGTCTCTTTCTGCTGTCACAAGTTCTTGTGAATTCTGATTAAATATCAAGTTCATATTTAATAGTGGGAATTATTCCCTCTTGTTAATATTTCTGATCGTTCCCTCCCATTTCGGATCAAATAGCCCAAGTGTATAAATGTTAGAGTCACCTTTTTGTATTTTAGTCATTGCGTTTAAAGGGAATTTCTCTTTCACCTCTCAACTAGCAGAATGCTAGTTTTGGGCATTTGAGCATGGAATATAAATAAAAAGTTAATCCTAGCTCAATGTCTTATAACTTGTACACCCACAGCCCAATATCTTAACATCTGGCATGCACCAGGCACTTGAAGATTAGTAAACTGATGACCCAAGTTAGTTAAAGGGTATAATCCAGTTAGGAGAACACCATTACAATATTGGTTCATCACTAGTAACGTATTCAAGATTAAATGTCGGTGTAGTTGTAATACATGTAGCAATATTGTAGCAAGCATAACAAGATTCATTCCATGTTTTACAGATATTTGGAATCGATACATCGTGTATTCATTGGCCAACATATATTGAAGGGCTCTGCATGGGAGTCAAACAATATGTGGTGAGGGAGCCTCTGTCTGGACTACCTGCTGCTAGAACGTCACTCAACAGGTGAACATGTAATGCTTAGTAATAATTATATCTGTCTGGCATTTGATGGCTTGCATACATCCCTACTACATGCACAATGTATTCTGTGCATATAATGAATTCAATATATACAAACCTGCTCGTTGCAGACCTGGTCAATGACTCTTCCAAGACGATACAGTCCCTCAAAAAGCATCATCTGATTCGTGATTATCCATCCCCCTCTAGTTCCGTGGTGAATTTTCAATAAATGATATTGTGAAAGCGATGATATAGCAAAGTTCAATGACCTCCAACAAATGGTTTATCGCTTTATATAAAAAATGTCCCAATGAAGAGAGAACAACTCCAATCGTCTTGGAAGAGTCGTTGTCCTGGTGCAACTAACAAATCAAAATATTAATCAATTACGTCATAGCCCTGTTATCTCTGCACAATACATGGAAACAGTTCAGTAACAAAGTAAAATCAGCTACAGATGGCCTACAGATGGCCTACAGATGGCCTACACATTTGTTCATGCTGCACAAGTGCATGTATTTTACGTTTGAATTACGTTTTACGTTTGCATGTCTTTTTTATAACAGGAAATAACTAGAGTTGTCCTAGCCCTATTTCAGGACCCCAGCATTGCAGTGTGTATACAAGGACAGAGGAGGGGGGCCCTTTCTCACTTGGCATCTTCGTAGGCTTGTCTATCCTCGTCTTGATAGTTTTCAAAGATTTCCCTATATACTTGCTACAAAACAAATGTGCCAATATACCAAAATCTTCTGCTGTATGGAAATAAACAAATACTTCTCTATCTTATATCTATTTCCATTTCATCTAACTTCATGAAAACCAGCATAATATTGTCTAATTTGATTTATTATTTCTTTTATTCCTCTATTTGCACAACATATTTGTTATCGCGCCAACACACAGTGACTAGTCACTAAGAAAGTTTCTGTTTTTTATTTTTGATAACATCGGGTGCTTATCATAGCACCCTTCCTCTGCTATGGAAAAGGGGCTAAATTTGCGTGGGTACATCTCCGTCAGCATTCTATTTTATTTATTAATTCTGTAATATTATTGCTTGTCTCAAATCCTTGAGATTTCAAATTTAATTATATCCATATAAAGGTAAATCTTATTCACTAAGCTATATCTATTAATTTAATAATTATCATACGTGTTTAATAAGCTTATGTTCTTGTAAATAATTTCATTTCGTAATTTTATTGAATTAAATATTTAAAATTAAAATATATATTTATAATTTTTGTAAATGAAATAATATACATTAGCTATATATATTAATTTAGTGTCTGGTCACTGTGCGTTGGTGCGATAACAATTCGGTTGTGCAAATATAGGATTAAAAGAAATAATAAATCAAATTAGACAATATCATGCTGGTTTTCATGAAGTTATATGAACTGGAAATAGATATATGATGGAAAGTTTTTGATTATTTCCATAAGCAGATTATTTTGGATCGATTTTGGCTTATTGGCACATTTGCTTTGTAGCAAGTATCTAGGGAAATCTTTGAAAACTGTCAAGACAAGAGTAGACAATCCTACTAAGATGTCGAGTGGGAAATGGCCCCCTCCCTTGTCCTTATATACGCACTGCAATGCTGAGGGCCCCTAAAATAGGGCTAGTTCCCTTCCACACTCTAGTCATCGTCTGTGTCAAAAGTGGCTACTTTGCTTTGTTATGGAGTTGTCTTCCCGATGTTCAAGAGACGGCAACTCCATAGTATTTAGTGTATATCGCTATCACTTATTTAGGTTACTTTAGCTATCAATTTCAACAGTAGCATTAATTGCACAGGTCGTACTAAAGAGTTTATTTCAATTTAGTTTATTGAATCGATTGAATTTCAATGAAAAATCCCTTATTTTCTGTTTTAAGTTTGTTGATCGCTTCTTAATAAAATCTGGCATCACAGATGATCGTCTCTAAGTATAATATCGAGTATGCACAATCTAATAATACACAGTATGATATTTGTGTAGCTTTCATACAATAATAATTGTCATCTGCTCATTTAGTGACACTAGTGCGCTTTCAACCACCTCACCACCAGTGTCATCGGATGGTATAAACAGTAGTGACAGGTCATCTAATGCACACAGTAATAGACATGTCTACCACAGTACTCCAGAAGAAGATGCTGTTAGACCTATACTCCATAGGGCAGACGTTAGCAGTAAGTATCTGCCTAGAAACTCTATGGCTGACCTAGTCTAATAACTAACGTGTCCCACCCCACTCGCAGACAGCACTGGATTATTATTATTATACAGCAATCCTGGTAGTCTAAACAAGTGCGAATTGTTGCTGAAACTTGTGTAAACTTAACAAAAATTATTGCTGATCATAAAAGTCTAAACTGGGCACTATCATATTTCCACTCGAAATTTGGGCTTCTCCAATACGGTATCACTGTTTGATAAAATATTTAGAGTAATTATTCCCCAGATGTGTTCCTTACGTAATGACTAATTAAAGCAACAATATTGCCTTTATTTGATACTCTGTGTGTTCTTTATCTCACAATCTAACCAAGTGCTGGCTCTCTATCTCTGGGTATGTGTGGGTGTGTGGGTGTCAAGGATATGTAGATCTTTGTTACGGATGCCAAATATTCTCTCTAATTCTCGTTTCTTTATTCTTTTTCTCTCATCGGGTGTTGCGGCTAGCCATTACCCATTAAAACTTTCATAACGTTGAAATTGGGCTAGACAGCTATTCTAAGCTTCATGATAAAGCCCACACGTGCAGCTTTCTTTTCTTATAATACGATGAATAGAAATAATGCATTTAGAGATCAAATTTTTGCCTTCGCAAAGTTTTTACTTTTTCATAATTCCGGTTTTTGATTTAGTTCACCCGGCCTGTATAAAACCCATGAGATCTTGAATTTGAAAAGATGTAGAGAAATAATTCTCTTTGCTATGGATAGGGGTGAATTTAGCCACACAACACTCTAAAAATATATTTGAAATTTGACTAATATAACGATTTAAATTTAAAGATTCGCCTAAAATTTTGATTATATTTTTTTAATTAGGTAGCATTTTAAATCATGTATACATGTATACAAATACATGTGATACATGTATTTGATGCTGCCTGTCACACTCCGAGGTCGGAGGTAGGTGGTGAATACATGTTTTCTATGCAGAATCTTTAATATTATTCAATGGTGAGAGTTCCAAGTGTCTAGATCTGCTGGTTCGAACACAATCTACTAATCAATAATTAGCTTATACACTAATAATATCCCTAATAAATAAAATAATAAAATAACAAATTAATTATCTAATTAGCCAAGTTATTGCTGCCATCTAGTGGGTTAGCGTGCATCTAGTGGGTTAGCGTGCATGACAGATGACCAGAACCAAGTTTACCAGTCTCAGATTTTTGAGAGGATTCTAGTAAGCTTGGTTTCAAATTTCTAGGTGCCAAACTCTACATTCAGTGGCTATAAATCTAAAATATGTTCGGCTTTTTTACTTACCTGGCTTACCCTCCGCCCCCTATTCCCCACCCCACCCGGCCGATAAATAATTTCATCATATGGAGAATGTTGATGTGAATATAATTTTATTTTACTTCATGGCTCTAGCTCTCTTAGTACAAGCAGAAGCTTTTAGATCATAGAAATCGTGCGAATTCTATAATTTCAACTTATAGAAATAGAATTATGGAAATCGTGCGAGATATATCAAATTTTGAAAATAAGTTTTGACGTCAAAGAGTTAAGTTTTATATTAATTTTATAGTATATTAATAATTTTAAATTAATCTAGATTAATTTAATTAATTAACTTTGAAACCTAAACGTAGATCTTCTCTTCATTCACTCCGTACGCTCAGACTCAGACTCAGACTCAGACTGCGACACCCAAGTATCTGCTATAAAGATATTCTTATACTGCGTAGTATAAACAACTTGGCATAAACAAGGTTAAGCAGTTTCATAAATAGGTACAAAATAAGTATTCATGTCTTACCCTACCTGTTGTTCTGTTGTAGCAAACAAGAAAACAATGAGATCTCCTATGTGGGACAAAGATAAGGCTAGTCTTAACCCAGATAATGATATACTATATCAATGGAGGCTGAAGAGGAGAATGGAGCAAGCCCACCAAAAGGTCAAAGATGCAGAACATCAGGCTAGACTATCTCAGGCTTCTGCTTGCACTCAGCGGGTACTGAAACTACTCGTCTGCTATCTGTTAGACTCGTCTGCTATCTGTTAGACTCGTCCACCGGTGTAACAATCACAATTAGGGAGTTTCAGTATGCAGTTATCAGCTCGACGGCGTCGTACCCACGACGTTGATTGTCAAGTGATGCACTCAGAAGTTTGCCGTAGGATGGCTGTGTCAGGCAGACAGCATCATATTGAAAGACTATGAAGCCTCATTGGAAATCCCTCAGAAATCCCTCCATTGGAAAGCCTCATTGCTCATTGCCTCATAAAAACGCCAGCATAAATTAATGTTTACCAGTGTTTTCTGAGGTTCCCAGTTATTCTAAAATCTTTATTTAGCTCGACAAACAAGTTAACTCGGTCGGTTGACATTTATTATCCAATTCTACGCTCAAAATAACTTGTTAAAGCATAATTAAACCAGAGCATAAAAATATGTACATCTATATTGTTTCAGAACAAAACTATCTTAACCAATTATTAAGTAGAATCATGAAACGACTTCGCGAGTTTGTCTATTTTTGGCTGATATCCGGCAAATAACGTATGGCTTCAATGAAATAACACTAAAGAGAGCACAACTCCAAATTGCAATGCCTTGCTGAAAGCAGTTTGCATGGAGAACCCTGTTGATGAGGACGTCTTGCTGTACACAGACGCCGTCGAGCTGATTACTCCATGCTGAAACTCCCTAATAATATTAATCATTGCACTGGTAGATTGTACAAGTAGATCAATTGACTGTGTTGTACATAATTGTTTTGAAAATCTCTCCATGCATCAATGACGTAGCAGTTGAAGGCATAACATATTTCAGACACACAGGTCATCAATGTCGTTTTATAATTCATTATGAACCGAACCCCAGCCACCAACACAATGCTGTAATTCAGGAGCCGACTTCCACAGCTCTTCTATTATGGTTTTAATAATTCAATATTAATTGCAGTATCACTTCTAATTTCTAAGTTGTTATGTAAACATCACTAACATTTCTAAGCAGTCGCTGGTCGTCATGTAACGCGCGAATATCAGCTAATACTGGGAGTTGAGTGTTCACTGAACAAAGAACAAAAAGAAGACAATTTCCAAATAGTACAGTAATCTGATTTTGCCATTGGAAATATTTATTGTTTTAATTAACTGCAGGTTGTATGGCTACTTTTACAATCAACGAGGTATTTGCTCACTGTTTTAGTGATCTGTATAAACGGTATGCGCTCGCTTTTTCAAATAAGGTCGCTTTGGTGTGACTGAGCTTTGCCAGATATTGTTAGCCAATGGCTGAGCTTTGCCAAATATTGTTAGCCAATTAATGGTTGGCTTGATAGCCTTATGAAAAAATTGTGTCAAAACGTTCATAAAACTGAACAGGTTAAGCCGAATCAAAAAAAAAGAATTCCAAAGTATGGTATATTATGACAGCTTACAATTACAGGTCGATATTAAATTATTGTATTTCTCTAATAAAGTAATGTAACACAATACCGGTAATTATTTCCTTTGACTTTGTACAGGTGACTACTCTGACTGGTGCTATGAAACAAAATTCTTCAGCTACTCGTGGCTCCTTATCAACACATCGGGTGGATCTACCTACCCAACCTACCCAGCCTACACCACATCCCCCAATCTCTAGCTATACAGCACCACAGGAGGCGGGTGAGCTTGGTACTGTACCACAACCAACTGTTGCTGGCCACACTGGTCCACGGGAAACAGATAGACTACATCCTGGTCCACATGAAGCAGTTGAGCCTCATGCTGGTCCAGTCAAGTCCATTGCAGGGGAGAAATTGACACAGACAGATGCTGAGCTGGCCCAGACTGCTACACAAACCACGCCTACTGTACGTATCTCCTCTATTAACGGGAAAGTTAGGCTTGGGCTTCGTGGGAAGTACAACTCCAAAATGTGTGCACACAAAATACCACCGATGCGCTAGCGATGCGATAACAGCTACATCCGCAAAACACTGATGGGCTAAACATTCTCCAGCGGTCTAAGTAGACCCATCGGATCAGTATGACCTCAGCACCGCTAGCCCTAGTATGACCTCAGCACTGCTAGCCCTAGTATGACCTCAGCACCGCTAGCCCTAGTATGACCTCAGCACCGCTAGCCCTAGTGCGCTTAGGTTAATACTAGCAGACTCGAAGTTATGCCTTCAGATAAAACTGTTTGCTTGAATATGTGTAATTATATCTTGTTATTTTTCAGGAGTATCCAATTTGCCACCAGAGGGCATTTTATGAATATTCCTTGTAGATGTCCGGTATTCCACCTGCTGGTCAGAACACTGAGAGCAATAAGAATCCTGCCCAAGGCCTCTTAGCCGTCAACTTTTGTGTTATTAACCTTTGATTTGAACTTCGAACCTCCGGCAAAGTGCTGCTATGTTACTCACTGAGCCAACCCTGCTGCCTTCTAGATATTGTATAAACATGTATGCATATTGACTGTTACCAGGTAGACCCAATATCGGCTTGTACTGGCTCTGTCACCTCCCTCTCTACCGAGACACTACGTGGTCGGCTGTCATCAGCTGCCTCTCCTACTAAACAACCAACGTGTTCCTGCCCTAACACTGGCTGTTGTGTGAGCTACCAAGGAGGCCAGAATGCACAGCACAGAGCCCCTTGTCACAAAGCAATGCACTCGGGGTAAGTATATCATATTAGGCTTTTGAAATATGATATCTCAATTTGACCCGAGTTGTTACACTCCACACTGTAGAATGAAATATAATACTGTTATGTAGATGTATTCTTACCCTCTCCTCTTGTCCAGCAGTCCTGGCCTGCAGACTGTACAAGTGTAGA
>JAOQGN010287555.1:0-23882 GCA_027564295.1 Himantozoum antarcticum | reverse complement strand
GCAGAATCTGATTTGAATCCATGAATAGATACAGGTTGAAATCAGTTTCACTCCCAGTAAACAAACCTCGCTTCTTAAACAGGAAAAGTTTCTTGAATGTGTTTTCATTAATTTAAACTTGGGCAAAACTCTCGCATTTTACACTTTCCCAGCCAACTCTTGCCTGATTTGACTCTCGGCATGCGAGGCTGCGAGATAGCATATTACGCCTCTGGTGTATACTATTGTATATTTAGTACTGATAGTCACACTGAGACGTTGGAGGTAGGTACCGGTGACGGTAGGCCCACATGTTTTCTGTGCAGAAGCTTTCAGAGAATTCTATGTTGAAAGTTTGAATTGTCTAGGTCTATTGGTTCTCACACACACAATATTGAAAATAATCGACTAGAGCTATTTGGATATTTTAATAATTGAATTATGTCAGACCTAAAGATAAATTTGGCAGTGAAAGAGGCCTATGTAGGATGTAGGTATAGTTGGGTATTTAGAGGGGGCATAGAATATACAGATAGATTAGATTTAGGTAGGTAGATAGATCAGGTTGACAGTGCTTTAAATTTAATAAGAAATATAATTATAAACTTATACTTATATTATACTATAGGCTACTTCAAAATCTAACTGCAAGTGCAACCAGAGCCACAAGTGGCCTCTGTTTACTAGTTACAGTCTTCTGCGGTAGGTGGGTCGGATTAATGAAAGAATGAGTGAGCTCTCTTTCAATTGCATTCTGTTTTATCCTCCCCTCCATCAAAAGCTCAAACTGGTGACTAGAAATTGACTGTGACCAGAGCCATAGAATTATATTTTAGAATAGAATGACATTAACAACTAAAGTAGAATAGAAAAGTTCTGGCCAACTTTACAAGTAGGCCTACAAAGCACAGCAGTCATCTATGGCTCTGACTGCAACTGCCATAAGTGGAGGTAAACATTTTTTATGGCAACTGTAATCAAAGTCATATCTTTGTGACACGGACAGTAGTAAGTGATAGTTTATAAAATAAGTACAAATTCTAGTAAAATAAGATGAGAAAATTCTAGCATGAACTCTAGTATGAGTTGAGTTTATGGGTGGGTTGAGCAACCTGCCTCGGTGAATCTAAGAAACTAGGCTTATCCGGTTTCCTTGAAACCTGTTTTTGTATAGTTAGTCATTATTGGCTAAATTAGTTGGCCGATAAACATCGGCGTCTTACATTCCGTAGCACAGAAAGTATTTATTTTCTAAAAATACTTTCAGATGATGAAAAATATTTGTCAAATGGAGTTTTAAATATTTGTTTTCTAGTTTACCTTGTTACGTAATTTAAATAATGAAATTGTGATAAAAGAAACTTTCGACTTAATGGACATATTCAATGGAATTATGGGCAACGTGTTTTCACCGGAAACGGACACGCTAACAGAACTGCCAAACTGCCAACTGGAAGCACACTTACCCTGCAATTGTCGTGAGGAAAGGCAAGGATAATACCAAAAAAAGGAAAAATCAACGCACACGGTATGACACTTTTATAAAGCCAGCACACTCGTTATATTATCTTATATAATTTTCACCTTTCGTGGGTTTTGCAAAATTTTGTGAGAATTTAATCTGCAACAGCAGAAGGGCAGGGCAGCAGAACAACATAATGTAATTTTAATCATGCTCTATTAATTTATTATTATTAATTATGCTGTATGCTCATGCTCTCTTACTGTCCAACTCTAAGTTAGCTGAACTTTTCAGCTAACTTTAGATTTATAATTATATTGTAATTATAATCTGTGCTGGTTTTACCATAGTGTATAATAAATAAATCATTATGCCAGTATGTTCTTACTTCTTCTTCTTCTCAGCTGAAAAAACAATAGTTTTTTCAGCTAGTTTTTATTCTCTGCCTATGATGGCAGATGGAATTCTGCCATAATATATATTTCAAATTAATTATCGATGAATTTTAAATGCAATGCTTGTTATAGTAGTAAATACCTATTTCGAACTAAACTCTTCACCCGACTTGACATTTTTATTTATTAATACATTATCTAAAGATTAGATTTACCAATTTATTAACATTAATGTTAGGAACTAAACTTTAATTTTATATTAAGATATTTGTTGAACGGTAGCCTGTTGCGTAAGTCCGGCTATCATGATCAGTGTTGATCACAATGATTATCAAGACTTATTATAATACTAGCTTATCTTTATTGAATAAATCAGTGAATGTGAAAACAAATAAAGATCAACAAAAAAGATACTAAGATAAAAAGTATAACTAATAGTAAGAAATATAATAATTAGTCCGATTCACAGGTGCCTCTGTTCACTGGTTTGTACTCTGGGGGTGGGTGAGATTTATGAAATAATGAGTGAGAAGGTAAGACACTGTGAAATGCGAAATTTACCTCCTTCTACGCCTATAGTTTCCGTTTAAATTGTTTACTATGTTCAGTATGATCCTAAAAAGCTAACCTAGGAGTACTAAATATTGTAAAAAATAGCATAAACAGGCCTCATTAAACTGGTAAAGTTTCCAAATTAAATGTTTTAAAAACACCAATTTAAGCAAAAATTGTCATGCTACGCGCATCACTTGGTCAAATTTCAAAAAGAATTGATGAAATTTATTGAGCTGCTTTGATTCGTTGGAAATGACATTATATTTATAAGTCAGTTGTGTGATTGGTCAAATTATACTGTTGGCCGATTGTCTAAACTTTATGCAGAATAAGCTACCGCACCCTGCATTCTTTCTATGTGACCATAGTGCCGAGTGATCCGTGTTGTGGAATTCAGCCACAGCAACCTACACAATCATATCGATCCCATTTTTCGTATCCATTGCTCTTCAGATTTGACCTTGTGAATTATGATGCACGTTCGTTTGATTTTTGGTCATTACTATTATGCACCAAATATCTCAGTCCAAAGCACTAGGCTACCTTCAGTGCTGTCCAACTCATCTGCAGGATGTTTTAGCGTATGTAGACTAATATTATAATTGTATTCAAAAAGTGTCAATTGTGCATTTTAACAGCTGAAATGAGTATCTGAACCTGGTGAGTTTTGTCAATTTTACATTGTCTTAACTTCTCTCTTCCATTCTTTTTTATCCTCCACTACCACCAAAGGCTCAAACTAGTGACTAGAGGCTGACTATAAAGCACTGATTAAATAGTAATTGTAATCTTTCAGTTTAATGACTTCACCATATTTTATTTGATGGCCCTTCCATCCAGTAGCCTTTGATCCAAAAGTAGGTGGGCAGGCTGGCAGATTTGAAATCCACCAGCCAGTTCTTGACCCGGCGCAAATGACCTTTACCGGAAACGGATAGTGTGTGACCTAGACGCCCTAGCCTTCAATTTTGAAGTTGGGTGATTAATTCGGTAAAGGTAAAGGCTTTAACGTATGCCATAAAAATCCGAACCTTTGAACTATAAAATTAAAAATGAAATTATTTTTCTTGTAATCACCTGCGCATCTGAGATGCATTGCTTGTAATATGTATGCTAATAATATCAATAGTAATAAGTTTATGAGGAAGTGATTTTTGACAATTTAATTTTATTCAAATATTCCTGGAGGCCAGGGTGCCCAAATTTTTTCATGCTGGGCCAAACTTAAGATCCACAATGTATTAGTGGGCCACAGATTTCATGCGACGTTTAGGGCTCAAGAATCATATGCCCACACAGGGGCATATATTAGGTGAAATTCAACTCCCTAACATGTAACGGAAAGTTTTTCAATTAAAGTTTTAGGGGGTGATGAAAAATGTTGTTAGGGGATTGAAAAATGTTGGGAGTTGAAAAATGTTGTTAGGGGGTTGAAAAATGTTGTTAGGGGGTTGGAAAATTTTGTTAGGGGGTTGAACAATTTTGGTGGTTTTTATGAAAATTAGACTAAAAGAAAAATACGCCCCTGCGGCATGTGCCTCTCAACCACTTTTACAGACCATTTTGCACCAATCCCACTGGTTTTGCACATTATTTAATTGTTTATACATAACTATGAGAAACATGATCAACATTTTTTCACTTTTAGACAGGCATTCACTTGTTCACAAGAGCAAGTGGGCCACTTAAAATTGGTAAGTGGGCCAAATTTGGCCCACGGGCCAGGGTTTGGGCACCCATGTTGTAGGTTATCCACTTTTTAAATTTTTTGAAAAGGTAAATAATTTAACAATACTTTTAACAATACAATAATCGATACACATTTGCGAGAGCACCGAGTAGGATCTGTAATGATCGGTGCAATGCAAGACGACTACTAGTGGTGAGTACACTAGTTACTAATGAACATTTTTTATTGGAAACATTTTAATGTTATCAAATATCTAATATTACAAATATAAACTACTTGTTATGTTGTATGCACTACACAAAACTACACAAAGCGGTCTATAAATTTTATTTATTGGACCAAGCATGCTTTTGTGCATTCAACAAATAAATGTATATCTTATGTTAAAAAGTGGTATAAGAAACATGTTAAGGTATTGGATAAAATGTATTTAAATCTTTTTTTTATAAACGAATATCAATACTAATATTTCAACTAGCTAACCCCTAGCCATCATCAGAGTGATGTTCCAATATGGAAAAAGACTACTATAAAGGTTAGTAAAAACAGATAAAGGATTAAAAGCTATGTTATAGCCGTAAATTTTTAATCCTTTACTTGTTTTTACTAACCTTTATAGTAGTATTTTTCCATATTGGAACATCACTCTGATGATGGCCAGCGGTTAGCTAGTTGAAATATTAGTATTGATATTCGTTTATAAAATTTTTTTTTAAATAAATTTTATCAAATACATTAACATGCTTCTTATACCACTTTTTATCATAAAACTACTTACCCGGACTAACATTTTTAAAAATATCTTATGTTGTTTTGTATCTAGTGTCAGTACTTCTAGATCTACTGTCTAAAGTGATTAAAGATCTAAAATAGTGGCTATTAATACGCTATTAGTTGCTTTGAAACATGTGGTTAGTAAAATATGTTTATTTGGGCTAAAAGTTTTAATATAAAAATCAGTAGACATGTTAAGTATGGCATGCAGTTATAGCCTGTGATCCAACCCCAAAACCTCAACCACAAACCACCAATCTCAAAATCTCAAGCTACTGAACGCCAAATAATATTCCAACCTAAAAATCTTGACGAGAAGAGAAGCATTTTATCTAAAAACAAATATTTCGATTAGACATACTACTGACCATCAAGATGATTGGTAGTAGTAGTAGAGTAATTGAAATATTTTTTTAGTTGTAGATTTTATAACTGTGAAAAAATGCTTCTCATAAACCTTTTTATGATGTGGTTAGTTCTTTTCAAATTTAAATAGACTCACTTTTTAATATTGCAAATTAGCATCCCTTTATGGCTCCAGACTGGGAGTCATAGAGGGATAAATGTGGGTACGTTGAGATCTACCAACATACCTCAACTTCAGGAAGTTATGTTAAAAATAACATACCTTCCTATGCTTGCTTATTGTAGTTACCTGCTAGTGTAATCTGAAATGCTGCTGACTGAGCTATATTATTAGGTCTGTTGGAAAAGTGTGAGGCTATTATTTATCGACAATGTTTTGCTGGACGTTAGGCAAAGAGGGATTTATGTTTGCACCGACAGTGTTTCATCGTTGTGTCGTTAGTATAGAAACTGCCGACTTGTTGTCAAACATAGTACTACATTTTCTAGCATAGTACCTACGTCATGGACTATTATGTAA
This sequence comes from Himantozoum antarcticum, assembly GCA_027564295.1. Lineage (NCBI taxonomy): Eukaryota > Metazoa > Bryozoa > Gymnolaemata > Cheilostomatida > Bugulidae > Himantozoum > Himantozoum antarcticum. The sequence continues at coordinate 18,141 of JAOQGN010287555.1, read as the reverse complement.
TTATTCATTTTTTAAGTTATTATATAATTGCTTGAAATTAATAATAATGGCAATATATGTGACTTGCATGTTTTTTTTGTGTGTTTGCATTGCTGTTGTTAGGGCTGCATAATTAATAATTATGCCAATCTCTTATTTTCTCTTTTTAGATAGTTATGTATACACGGATAATAGTGTTGGCAGTATTAGCTGCTGCAGCATTGGTTGCGGCTGAAGACGATGTCTCTGGTAACCTGCTAGTGTCCAAAGTTATTTTAAACAAATATCTTGTTCAGCATAAAGATCTCACTGTAGAATACAACATTTACAATGTCGGAGATGGGTAAGCAATAAGCATCCACTTCAAGTTTCAACTAGAGTATTCCACAGCTAATTATTCGAAAGTAAAATAACAATAATCTTGCATATTATTGGGACGACTTTGCGAAGTTGAAGGATATACAAATGATTTAAAAATGTCGTAATCATTGCCACATACATACATACATCTGTTCAGTGGTCCCTACAGAGTTTTATTGCACATATTTACTTTATCCACAATGTTAGGACGATTCTGTAATGTACTCTTGATTGAACAATCCGAATAGTTTCTGCTGACCAAGCAATGATCTAGGTATTCCATTTTATTTTGTGATGTTCTCATTGAGTTGGGATATTATTCCACGTTGTCTAGTCTATGCGAAATATTTTGAGTGTTGCAAGCACGCAATATTGTAAAGCACACAGTCATCTTGAAGAAAATTTTGGCAGTATATGGACCAGCATCAATCATTTCAACTGAGCTTTCATTTTAAAAGTTGCATCTTCTATGGTCGATTATATTATATATGTCAACGTCATTAGTTGATTGTTTGGACAATATTTTCTATAGGCCTGCTTTTAATGTTATGCTGCGAGATGCCACATTCCCTGAATCTGACTTCCAAGTTATCAGTGGAATGCGTGAGGTGAAATGGGATAAGATCGCTGTTGGTGCTAATGTTACTCATGCACTAGTTGTAGTTCCACTCCGTCCAGGTTACTTCAACTTTACCTCAGCTGATGTCACTTATAAAGTGTCAGAAACCGCAGAAGAAGCCCAGGTGAGTGTGGTTTGTTTTGCAATGTCTACTGCAAAGTATAAACTCGGCGCTTTGCTGCCAACAGTTGACTCTCTTCGGGTTGTTTATGATGTAGCCTATGTGGTGTGTAAAATGTAAGTAGTTGTGACATCACAAATTAGCTGTATGCTGCTGGAAAACATATATTTGTATTGTGGAGCAAAATTCGCCACAAAATAATTTATAGAAAGTTGTGTTCACAATGCTCCGGTTACATTTTGTTTATATGTCTAATTTTGCTCTCAGGTTGTCATTGGAGAATGCTATCATAGCTTCCAATAGCTATATAAATTATATAGCTGTGCTAATAATATAATTGCTGACTTGTTTTTATATTCCGGAAGGAGTAGGTTATAAAAAATGGACAGAATAATCTTGAATTTACTATGTAAACAGCTAAATATTATTTTACAATTATAGTCTATGAAAAGGCGGTCGTTTTAATTTGTTAGATTCACTGTAAGCAAATGTGTTAGCAACACTTTATTGTGCCAGCCCAAAACAATTCTCCAATTTGTATTGATACGTGTTTGCTAAGCTGTTCTATCTGCTACATTCTACATGGGGCTAGGCCCTAGCTAGGCTAACTGTTCTATCTGCTACATTCTACATAAGGCTAGGCCCTAGCTAGGCTAAGCTGCTAGATCAGGTTAGATCAACCCACTAGGTCAAGGCTAGCTAGGCCTGGCCAGGGCCTAATATTCTGGACATCAAGTCCATGCATCTTCATGTAATGAAAATATGTATCAGTTGAGAGCAAGCATGACCTTCGTTTATTGAAAGGATGCTATTGAACTATTCTCCTTCTGTTCAGTGTTCACACCATGTATGACTGTGGACTATTTGTAGATTGGTTATTCCTCTGCACCTGGTGAGGGAGGGATTGTCAGTCTTAAAGATTTCGAGAGAGTCTTCTCCCCACATGTGGTAAGCGATGTCTCCATATAAACTACATTATCTTCACTGATATCTGCAGTTTGCAAACCATAACATCAAAATATAGAATGTTGGTTAACAGGATAATATAACTCTCGTTTGTGTCAAACATGATCGTGGTTGGGGGAAATATAGTCGTATGGGATTGTACGTACCTGTATATAGTATTCCATTTATACATTATTTTCCCATCTATAATATTTGTTGCTTCAAATACCGTCTGTATGTCAGATTTGACTTTACCTATGCTATCATTTCCACTGCCGTTGGGTGTCACACATTAATCTAGTATAGTAACAATATTATTTTTGTTTGATTTACAGGCGGATTGGGCAGTATTTGCTCTGATGACAGTGCCAACTCTAGCATTCCCCTACTTTCTATGGCTCAAGAGTCATAAACAATACCGTGGAAAGTCAAAGCGTAGTTAACCTTCGATAATACTTAACGTTATATAAAATGAAATATTTTGTATTATACATAATATGTAACACAAACTGTAAATTAGATGATAATATTATCATGACAAATTTCCTACTATCAAGTATCAATATTGGCTTGAAACAAGAACTACATTTTTAATTCAGGAAGTTTTATTATACTCTCATAAATATGTTACATTATTGTAAATTAGACACCAATGAATAATAATCATAAATTGATAATAAATTATATATTATTCAGATTCTCACCAATGGTAAATCTGGATAAAGCCTTTTGCTCTGTCCATGTTTACATGTATATCTGAGACAATTGCACTCGAAGTAAGGTGTAACTGTCCCATCTATCAGTTATTGTGTTACCTCCAAAAACAGTTACCTCCAAACCCAATAGATATGTGCTTTGGGGCCAAAGAATACTCCAAAAACTTTAAATCAATAGTAATTTTAATGGAACACATATTTGCTGCTTAAAACCTATTATTTATCGAAAAGTGTTGTTTCAAACTGGTTAAAGATACTGCATTGTGGGAGAAATGAGTAATTAAAGAATGTTATACAGGTCCAATAGTTCCATATTAGCTAGAGTACTATGCCCACTTAGTTTTTTTATGTACATGTACATACAATACTCAGTGGGCTGAGTATGGTCCTCTAGCTGGTTCTATATAGTAGTTACGTGATGTGCACTTTTGTACTCTGTGGGGAGCTGAAAGAAAGTACGCTGGCAAATAACATCTTGTCATAATTTAATTAACTTTCTCATTTCTTGCGCAAGAGCTATATTGGTTCCTGCTAGTCAAATAATAATACTTTCACACATTTCCGAGTACCGCTTTGCTTTACTCACCTTATGGTTTGAGCAGAGTACTTGGTACTACAAATTGCATATATTGCACTCTGGTTTCGAGTGTGGACAAATCGTGCATTACGCAGAATTAATTTTAATTCATATAAACCCCCCACTAACCAGCTGCAGATAAGATAGTGAGATGGCAGATAGTAGCTGAGATAGTACCGGAAACAGTTGGCAACATTAGCCCATTATTTCTTTTGCTTATAAAATCAATTGTTCTGAAAATCGAACTTCTTTGGGTTGTTCTTATGACATTCCATGTCTTCGCACATTATAAAAAATATTTGCCCCACACACCCTCACTACCCACACACCCTCACACCCCACACACCCTCACTACTAGTCCATGACGATCATGTAATTATATACTGGAGATATTTCAAGAGATTTAGCTTGGCAGATTACAATTACAACCTCATTTTTCATAGATCAATAAATATATATTGTTGAACTCTACACATGGAACTACATATTTCTCATTATTTTCAATTACAGATTAAAATTTTCGTGAATTGAGCAGTAGCTGAAATTAAAGACGATATTTCATGTAAACTTTGCAACAAAATTTGTTATAATAAGCTTCGGTCGCAAATTTGAAATTAGCATAGTATTATTCTGTATAGCAAAATTAGAAAAATTTAACTAATCTAAGAATATAAGTATTATTTGTTGAACAGTACATTATTTTGTTGAACAGTGAACCGTTGAGCAAATGTACTGTTGAACCAATGTATTGTTGAATTTACAGTACATCTGTACATCTTGGTAATAAGCCTAATGTGAGCTCCGCCCACATCTTGGGCTATTTTGTAACTCGACTCCAGTCAAGAGATATATAGCTGTTTAATTTCCCCAAAAACTGGTTTAAGATTGAATTAAGTGAGCTCAATTGAGTTGGACTTTGACACCAGAAGTGAATTCGCCAATCAAAAATGAATTTCAGCCCACGCATAAATGGTTTATTCAATGTAGCTACTTCTAGTGTCAACTATCTGAATGCTCAATGCAATTCTAAATGATTTTGAAGATTTTACCCACCGATATCTCATAATTGGAATACAGCACCGCTATGATTTTTGTATTTGCACTTCTGGTGGTATGAGCAAACAATTGAAAACCACTTTGAAAAATCTCAAGTGGTTTTGAACTTTGGGAGTTGCAAAACGGCCTTAAAATGTGGACGGAGCTCGAAGGCTTATTCAGGCATTACGAATCCATTAGTTACCGAAACCGTAATATTCAAATATAATAAGTAAATATTATAATAAATACTACACAAAAAATATAAGAAACTTGAAAATCATAAGGCTGTAGGCTTTAAAACTCGAGTTTCTTATATTTCTGCCATGCTCAGTGGATATTTCTAGCATTAGTATTGCACCATTCCATACATTCCTTTTTATCACTTATGATATTCAATATACATGTGCACATACTGTACATAACATATTATCAAATAAATCAGCTGTAATTTCAAAATAGAAACTAGTGCATGTAGATGGTGTGCAATGAAAGCAGACTTTCTGATCATCAAATATAAATTTCTACCAGGTCTTACATCACCTTTTGTATCTTATACACTTAAAGAATCAAATAAATTTAACAAACAAGTCAACAAACATTCAATGAAATGCTTATAGCAAGGTTATGGTAGGGAGGTTCAACTCAACTTGAGCGTTTACCGTCTGGTGTTCAGAGTATTCCGGCGAATCTTTGTATACGTAGTCAGATAATTTTCAAGTCTTTCACGGATTTTCTCCTGATTTGGTTCACAAACCTAAAATGAATATTGCTAATCAGAGTCTCAAATGGTTGCGCTTAACCAGGAGCATATATATAGGTCCCGACACCATGAGATGTGTTTAATTTGATCTTGTAAAGAAATTTCTTGGCTTTCTAATGGTTGTAATCTCACCTTTCAAACTTAATTAGAACTCTCTACGAATATTTTAGTGATACAATCACTAAATTACAAAAAGGGGGGGGGGGGTGCTTACTTAAAAAAACAATTACACAATTTCAATTCATAAGAATTGCACAAAAAGTAAGCACAATGATGATTGCATGAAATCTTTTGTGGGGCTAATAGTTACAGTGTTAAATATTAGCAATTCCTATGTATGTATCAACACCACAGATCCTGATACACATAATTATACTTTTAACTAAATGATGTACCGTATATTTGTATTTTCTTACCACTTTATGGCTTCGAGGCAGCTGCACACTTTGAAACAAAAGCTTGTGTTTTGGTGGTCTATCAGTGAGTTTGAGAGCTCTAGACATCAGCTCACTAGCATTGTCACTGTGAGTTTCAGAACGAAGGCCAAGAGCATTTAGTATACCATCAGCAAACTTGGAATAATGGGCAGTGGCTGATATCACAACAGGCACTTCACTGCCTAGAGAAAGTTTATCTGCCACAGTTTTGGCTACAGCAGTGTGCGGGTCAATAAGGTAACCTATAATAGATATGCACCATTATAATTGTTATATGCTCACATCACAGTCACATCTGGAGTTGTCACGCAATCAAGAAGTGTGGCTTACTGCCTTCTATACACTGTGGTAGGTGGTATTATATAGTGTATATAGATTTTCGGCTGATACAGTATAAGAAAAGAAACCAAATTTCAACTATGCAGCAAACACTACATGTCTATTGGAAGATGTAGTGAGTCAGTGTTTCGATTTTACTATACCTTTGTCCTTTACCATGAGTAGCAATGAGCCACAGCCATAAAATAAAATTGGAGGTGCCGTTGCAATCTAAATACAGTAGACAACAGGCCTCCTGGCAGCAATAACGCAAGTATTATCCTGAGACCTGAGTCCGAGTCTCATCGACTTCCTGATATCCCCAAAGAAGGTTTCCTCTTTGGAGTCAATGCTAAAATTTGTCTCCAGATTATTAGACCAGATCTATCTGGAGATTAAGTAAATTGTAATACATTTCAGCAATGTACATTTGTCAACCGCAATGTACATTGCTGAATGTATTACATTTTACATTACGAATCTTCAACTGATCTGACGGAACATATTACATATTTACATTTCACAGACCATTAAAATTTTACGAATTTCCAATTGATTTCACAAACATATTTCATAGATTACTCAAAACTGTCACTTCACAAGTCTGCTCGTTACTGAGCAATGCAGACGCATAATATATTTACAAGGATCATAAAGTAACTCATGGTTATGAAATTCTCAATCCATCCAGGCTTATGCTTACCAGTACGTTTAAAAACATGTTTTATAGTTTTCATGCTTTCTTCATCAGTACACCATCCACTTTGAAAGTCTTGTTGCATTTGGTAGAACAACTACAAAAAACAATTAATTATTTCGCTGGTTAGGTCTATATCCTGATACAGACCTAACTTGTTAGGTAATTTCACTTGTTATCAAGAGATTACCAAATTGAACGGGCTTCCCTTTCCACCTTCAACTTGCCATTACCTGAATTACAAATTTTGATAACAAAGTATTTTTCAAACATTAATTTATTTTCCGATTAATTTCCACCAAGACGCAATTAAATTCTCTCTTTTGATGCAGGATCTGCTATATTTTCTTGAGGTGTGAAACATATAATATTTATTACGCTAATTAACATAATAGTTATAATATTTGCAATGTTGCAACTTCTGCAGCAACAAAATCAGCATAACTGATCATCTAACAAATTTATTTAACCTAATACCATGGCATTTATATTTAATAGTGGCTAAAGATTGTTGGTTTTATTTAAAGATAAACCAGTAAGCTAAGGGTTTCTGGCTAATTTGAGGGTTACCATGAGTTCTATTCGGGTCAACATCAAGCTACCTAAGCTAGTTCTGGAACGCGTAAAGGTTGTCACGGGCCGGGTACAACTCGGGTCAAGTGAGAAATGTAGGGCAGCGCCGATTTAGCATACATGAAGCAAGCTTACATGTATTATTAATCATTATTCCTTTCGAGTTTTATATTAATGTTTATAATGGATTGCGATGAAGTGAAGAACTACCTTGTTAACTGTGAAGGAGCGACGAAGTGGGAAATCCCTGTAGCTTAAAACCGAAGAAAGGATCCCTGCTAAAGAGTGAAGACTGAAGAATGGCCTAAGGTTGACTGAAAAGGTTGAGATTTAATTCTTAAGTGTGACAACTGTGAAGACAGAATTGGATGGTACCCCCCCCCTTTGTAATAATAATCTATATTTACATCTAGTAGTTAGTAGGTATAGCATCCTGATGCAAACTGTCCAAATTATGAACTGAATTTTATTGTTAATAGCCATACATACATGTATTTTCTTAAATTAATACAATAAAACCAGCTGACTAAGCAAAATGGTGTTTTGCTTGGGTCGGACAAGGGGCGACCCTACCCTATGGGCCGAGCTACCCTTCGATAATGTCTCTCGGGTACCTTCGGGTCGAGCTACATGTTCCAGCTCTAACCTAAGTTCATACTAGGTTAATGAGTGGCTCGGAGATGATAGGTTATGGGAGGGAGAGGCAAGATAAGAATCACATGGAAGGATTTAATTTTAATTTTAAGATTTAGTCTAGGGAAAATACCTTATTGCAATTGGAGATGATCAACTAGGTGAATGTATAAGGAGACGCAATGCTCTCTAACTATAAACTCATGATGACATCTTGATAGACCTGAATGATGAAAATTTCAAACAATCCCCGTGATACAATAATGAGTCAAAGCCCAACTTGAATTGATATCATGAATATTTTACCTGAGCGGTTGCATGTTTACCGATTAAGGTAGAACGCAGCTAACTTGGAGACTTTCCTCATGAGTTTAGAAATATAAACTAACCTGACTCAACATAGCGAGGCATCTTTATTTGATCTTAAGTATATTTTCAAATCATCAATGTTGATAACGTGTTAACTTTAAAATGATTGTCCCAGGCCTTTTAATTTTCCGTTTAGTCAGAAGATGAATTTAATTTGTTGAATTGTGCTGTTGAATGAGTTGAATTTGCATTTACAGCCTGCAAACAGAGGCATATTATTTACATTATTCTTTCTTATACGTCAATAATGATTATACTACTACAACTACTGCATAATAGAACTAGAGAGCTAGGCCATGCCAAGTTGGAACAAACTATATGTACATTGCTTCCAACGAAGGACACAATCATATCTGCAATATATGCAATAATATGTAACAGACCTTTGAATCCTTTGGTATCGTAAACCTTCCTGTGCTATCCAAATTGCAAAATAGGTTATATATCAAACTATAATCTTTTCCTGATGCTGCGAAGAGGTATCTCTCCAGGTTTGATGATTTCAAGATGTCAATGGCAGGAGAATTTGTAGTGAGAAGCTGCAAACAAATAACATAAAAAGTATGAGCAACAAACTAAATTATGGCAATAACAAACATTTGGAGAAAAAAACAGATTTCCTCAAATAAATAATTGTGCCAAGTTTAACAATTTTATGTATATAAATTTGATGAAAATGTATAAATAATTATAAATTACAAACATGAAGACACTTAACACCAGTAAGCAGTAAACTAATTATTTTGAAGTACCAATAATAAGCACAATCAAAATATTAAAATTGGTTAGAATTAAACACAGATAAAAAAGTTAATTAATTTTTTTTGATATTTAGAGGCGAGTACAATGAATGAAATGGAAATATACTTACGGCTCGTTTGCTAACATCATAGACACCAGTGGTAAAGAACTCGCTGAGGACATTGTTACTGTTAGAAGCTACAGTCATGTGTCTAATTGGAATTCCCATTTTCTGCAAATAAAATATTTTTATTATTATATTATTAAAGTGATATTATTTTGTATTCATAAATAACCAATGATTCCGAGCTACTGGAATCCCATCCCAAATCAAATATTATGAGCAGTTATAGCGTACGATCCACCACGATAGCTTTTTGAATGAAACTGTGTAGATAATCAATTTCACATGTTATCAAGAGATTACCAAATTGAACGGGCTTCCCTTTCCACCTTCAACTTGCCATTACCTGAATTACAAATTTTGATATCAATTATGGCAATATGGTATAATATATGTATTTCTTGTGCTTTAAATATCAATGAGAAGCAATCCACCTACAAGCAGCAATTCCCAGCTCGAGCTCTTTGGATTCAGACAGTCTAATCTAACCGAAAATTGACTTCACATTAAATGTCGATTATTATTGAAAATTACCATGTTATGCGTTACATGCGACACATATACCACCATCTCGGTTTACATAATATCTCACAATTTATATTTCTGGATATGCCATTTCATTAAATGCTACAGAATAATTGGGACATCCATACCTTTGCATAGTAAGCACCTAGTATGTTACCGAAGTTTCCAGTAGGAACGCAGACGTCTATATTTTGCCCCATATCGATATGTCCATCTCTAACCATAAGAAGATATGACCAAGCATGGTAGACAACTTGTGGTAATAAGCGGGCAAAGTTGATGGAGTTAGCAGCACTGCAAATGATGTAATTACAATTAACATTTTACTCGAGAACAAGTTAAAATATATCACCCCTATAATATTAGTGTAAAATTGTTAGATATAATAGGAAGACTTTAAATAATACAATACTGGTGGCTGATAGTCTGCTTCTGGTACCATGAATTGCCCTACTACCGGTTGTTTTATCCTGTTTATGGTGCTTATCTATCACACATCTACATTATTATAACTAGTGTACTCTGTGTATAGTTAGGAGTTATCTTCTCATTCCTATACACAACGAAGAGTAAACAACTCCCAAACAGAGAGAATAGAATTATTTTACACAGCTGTAGTAATAGGAGCGTATCATGAATGTGACCCACTGGTGGCGAGGTGTGAGCAAAACCTAATATCTTTTTCAGCTGGTAAAAACAAAATATATTAACAATGGTATTATTGCTATTTAAAGTCGGACTGAGATAAGAGAGGAATCACTGTGTGTAGCAGTACGAGAACTTAATGATGTACGATTGGCAATTTCTGCATTTTTGACAAATATTAGCAAAGTATAGTCTTTTATTAAACAGGGCCGTTTTTAAGCCACAGTTTTAACAAAGATTAGCTACTTACACCACCAACTAAATGCAGCAATTTTCCAAAATTTATCAGAGTCTACGGAATATTGACTGTGGCAGACAATTGAGAATGTTTTACAAATTTCAATATCATCATACATTGATATGGTGACACTGGCAACAAAATATCTTTCAAATAGAATTTGAGTTCATCCCAAAGATAACACCCACATGTTTCATTCAGCGTACTTCTCTGATTACAAGGAAGTTGCCAGGATGTATTCAACAGCCAGTCATTACTACTTTTAAAATAATATATATTTGTATAAAGCTTCACGTGCCTTAATGCATATCCAAACTGCCTGCGCAGTTTATCATTATATTCTGAGCTTGTAAATATATCTTTGATAGCAGTCTGGCAATAGTCGAAGTCTCCCTTGACCCCTATAGCATAAATGTAGCCGTGAAACAAACATTATTAGAAACTTAAGGTCGCGAAACAAACAGCAGTATGAATGCAGTGATGTTCAGTTTCTATGTTCTACATAGGCTTGCGATTGATCAAATCTTCAAGATCATCCTTAAAGGCTTTCAATCAATGCGAGAGAGTTGCTCCAATTTGAAATTATATTCTCACTTACAACTATTCCCCTCATCAGTTACATGTACTATATCACCTGTGGGGTGGTTAAATAATAATATTAATTATATTAAAATATGCCAACAACAAACTTACCTAAAACGCAAGCGCGAGGATCCTGTACAGATGTTAGCTGCGCTTTCTGTATAGTACTGACGCCATATTCAGGAAATAGGACCACTACTTCGCTTGTATCTAAAATAGTTTGTTATATTTCATCAAATAAATATTACATTACATAAATATATAAATAGCAAAAAGGATGATGATGCGGCCCCACCGACGCAATAGCACCGCAGCTAGTTGAGGCGCCCAGCCTCATGAGTTAGGCTGGGGTTTATAAGTTCAATAAACATAACAAACAAACAAAGTTCCAAGACAAGTAATTCCAGTGATCAGTACTAAGAAATATTACAATTGCTGCTTTGCATGCTATTAGCACATTAGGAGTTGTGTGCATATCAGAAAGTTACAACAAACAGAAAACAACTTCTAGATACATGGTTACAGAAACTAGGATATTAATACCCTAGTTCCTACTTCAGCTTAACACTGCTAGTTGGGCAAAACCCACTGCCTATTTTCTGACACAAGATGGAAAAGCCAATAGGTTGCAATATCATATTTTACAAATATTGCAGCCTATACGCCTACCCAGCCTAATATGCAGCCTACCCAGCCTAATATGGGTGCAAATATTGCACCCATATTACGGCACTTTCAGTTTAAGGAAAACAACACGCGACAGTAGGACATTTTGTAGTATAGATTTATGAGACTAAATTGCATGGACAGTCAAGACATATAGCTACATTTACAATTGACATGGCAAACCAGCCAATCTGAGGGCTAATCCATTTTAACCGCTAAACAAACCTAGGTGGTATGTTTTACTATAAATATGTATAACACCTAACGTAAGGTATCGAGTGTAATATACATGTAAGTAATAATGTATGGTAATCTATGAGCATGAACAGCCATACTATGACTTGGAAATATATTTAGCACACAATGTTTACCAGTGTGTCTTGAAAAGGCATTCACAACAGCTCCTCCAGTATCACCAGAAGTCGCAACCAATATCAGTGATCTAAAATGCACACATATAACAGCAATAATAGTTATAATATACAAAATATGCCAATTCAGTGCTGTGTACTAAATAGTATGCAATTCAAATCTTTATTAAGTTATTTCGTTAATCCAAATCGCAGATAGGCCAATTAACACAAAATTTGTACAAATTCCTCTAAAATTGCTATGACAGTCTACAATACTGTCTATATTAAATACATAAATCCACAATATCTACACATATCTGTATGCTATTATGTGTGCTGACCTAAGACAAGTGTCACATATCTTATGCTATTATGTGTGCTGACCTAAGACAAGTGTCACATATCTTATGCTATTATGTGTGCTGACCTAAGACCGGTGTTATGTTTCTTGACAGCATAATCAAACAATCTAGCAGTGAGTTGTAGCGGTATGTCCTTAAATGACCCTGTCGGCCCATGAAACAGCTCCAACATGTACTGATTGTTTTCAATAGGCACTATGGGAGCAACGTCTTTATGGCCAAAATTCTCATGTGTATAGGCCTTGTCAATTAAACGTCTGAGGTCCTACAAATAAAGCATGTATATACGATATTTAACTATAGTATTATAGCAAAATAATTTCCTACTATATAACACTATGTCCATACATTGACATATAAAAGTAGTTATGCTATCACTTGATCGCAAAGTACAAGCATTTCTCATCACAGAATCGTTAACTGTTTGGTCTTTGCAAACATCTTACCACACCTGACTGCTTGCATAAAAAATTGGGTTGGAACTATTGTAGGCCAAAATCTGTGTTCATGCACCATTAGTGGTATGCATTATGTTTGAGTAATTATAAAAATAAACAAAGTTAAGTTGATGAAGCAACCTTTTGTGATGGCAGTTTGCATCAGGTTAAATAATTCAGCAAATGTTGTTTCACTTTCCTCACTATGAACAGCGCTTTAGCAACACGAAAATATGCAGTGTCAAGGGTTTATATGTTTGGTGATGCCGAGGTTAATCATTTTTCAAACCTTGTGTGCTATATCCGTAGGAGGTATCCATTGCTCCAAGACTCTCAGAGCACAATCTGTGTATGGTAAACCTACGAGTCTCTCCCATTGGCCTATAGTCATGTGAGGGAAATCTGCACTGCTGACATACAATCCTCTGTCAGGTGCTAGCCCTTGCACCGTTACATCCAGGAAGCTACTCCGTGCATCATGAGACCTTGTCGATGAATATCCTAAAGCACAACGTACCAAGCAAGACGTGATTAGATAGGTCTACGGCAACAGAATGGGAATGTTCCATCTGTGAGTGCACAATATATGGATAAATAAATAATTTGTTCCAAATGTAGAACTTTACATTGCTGTTGTATAAGATAAGAAGAAAGAAGTCTATTTCAATCAAACAGAAAGCACTATAAATGTTATTTGACTCAATTTAATAAATAAACAATAAAGATAAACGGTTGGAGATGGAATGATAAGAAAATACACAGCAAATGTACATCAACAGCAGGGTGAACACACATTTAAAATATGCTAATAATATTTGCAACATTTCACGTCTAAACCTACCTTGAGATTTATAATGGCGTTTCAAAACTTTCAGCACCCTTTGAGTGACAGAGTCAAGAGATTCATCAGCTTCACATATAACTCTGATATCATAGTGTCGCTCATAGAACTGTAGCCTATAGCGTAGTATCGTATCCATGTCAATACCTATAATATCAGATCATCATAGAACTGTAGCCTATAGCGTAGTATCGTATCCATGTCAGTACCTATAATATCAGACCATCATAGAACTGTAGCCTATAGCGTAATATCGTATCCATGTCAGTACTTATAACATCAGACCATCATAGAACTGTAGCTTATAGCGTAATATCGTATCAATGTCAGTACCTATAATATCAGACCATCATAGAACTGTAGCCTATAGTGTAATATCGTCTCCATGTCAGTACCTATAATATCAGACCATCTTAGAACTGTAGCCTATAGTGTAATATCGTATCAATGTCAGTACCTATAATATCAGACCATCATAGAACTATAGCCTATAGTGTAATATCGTATCCATGTCAGTACCTATAATATCAGACCATCATAGAACTGTAGTCTATAGTGTAATATCGTATATCTATGTCAGTACCTATAATATCAGACCATCATAGAACTGTAGCCTATAGTGTAATACCGTATCCATGTCAGTACCTATAATATCAGACCATCTACCGATTCAATCTACATATATTTCAAAGATAGCAATAGCTGATCAGGTGATTTTTCAACACATCGTCAGAAAATGGTGAACATTGCCACACCAGTTTTACCGTTAGCAGTTCTTTTTAAAAGCGCTTTCGCAAGTACTAAATTTGTTTTCTGTAGCTAATACACAGCTAATACTAATGTAGCTGTGCTGGTTCAACATTGCTGGCGCTGATCTTGCAAAACTACCGTACAAGAAATAGTTTAGAATGGCAATGATACACGTGGCAATGACGCCGAGTCTCATTTGCAGCCTGGAGAGCTTAGAAGGTTGTTCTATAGACAGTTTTTAGTTCCTACCAAACAGACTACTGCAATAATAATATCATGCAATAGGCTGTGGGTTCCACTACAATAGACTGTTGGTTCCACTGCAATAGACTGTGGGTTCCACTGCAATAGACTGTGGGTTCAACTACAATAGACAGTGGGTTCCACTGCAATAGACTGTGGGTTCCACTGCAATAGACTATGGGTTCCACTACAATAGACTGTGGGTTCAACTACAATAGATTGTGGGTACCACTGTCGGATTACCACCTCCAAATATTCCAGGCAACTAAATATTATTATTATTTTCACTATTAATATTACAGTATTATATGGTGGAGTGGAAATAATTAGATACGCTATGATCACCCACCAGCTTCCTGGCCAATCACTCTGTCAAGTTTCATCATGGCAAGTCGAGCAAGAATATCTTTTGTTCTTACATCTAAATAAACCATTACACCTGTAAACAAATTAAGAATACATTTGATAGACTTTGGAAATTAATTTAAACTTCTCCAGAATGATTTAGACAAAGGAATGTCCACAATTTCACATTTTATAACTATACGATGTTGGAAAGTCGCTCATCATTTGCCGTTAACGTAGCTCAGTACCGGAATGTTTGGGTCACCTAAACTTTGTATCAGGTATTTGTATTGCATATGCTACATAATTACACCCAATCTCTGCAGCTCATTGGTCATTATTGGAGTTTTTACTCTCTATATTTAGCCAGTGGGTCTTGAAGCTGAGCAAGTGAGGAGGTGGAGGTGACGTAATTTGTTGTGATGTCCCTACATAATCACTGAGGCTTACATATAGGGGGAAGGTGTCTCTCGAGGACGCCGGAGGCGCTACCGGAATTGGTGTGTCTATGCACAGGAGTGCCCTAGACATATATAACTATATGTTCAGATGCAATACCATTGATTACTGTTGGCTATTCTGATGTAGTCTATGTGTACCGCTGTGTAGCAGTTTACGTGTATCATGATAGACTGGAGAGTTGGAGAGTAACTCCAGGATAGTTGGAGAGTAACTCAACAAAGATTACTTACTTGTACATTGCGTGGATAGAATTACCCAGTATGTATAACCTTGCACTGGTCAGTGTAATAGAAACATTCATACTGATGCTAAAATTGTATAAATCCAATGAGAAGCCCATATCGAACCCATACGCCAACATTACATATGTGCCATGGATTTCCTCGATTACCTCTGTTATTGGATTACCACGTACAAATAATATCGCTAGGGAAGCGAAGAACAAAACAAAAAACGAAGCTGAACTATTAACGAACCTAATTTTTTAGCATGTGCCATTGCATCATCATTCATGGGCTGTGAGCCTGACAACGAAATTATACTATGCTCAGTCTTGAAATTAATGAAAGCTTGAGCTTCCAAATCTAGAAATTCTTTTCCACCAACCTGAGTCAACTGAAAATAGTATGTAGCCCTGTCTCAAAACGTAATTGTTGTAATATTAAGCAATTATAAACATAACAATACTGTAGCATATAGCCCATGAGATATAATAAATGGTATATGACCATGTATTCACATTTCATAACCACAGGCTGATGCAACACTAAATGGTTTGCAGCCAGTAAAGAGTATTTAGATGTTTTATTCAAAATGTGGTGGAAATCATAGCAAGCCAGAATTACATATTCATCATGTACACTTATAATACAGTCATTATATTCATTATATTTATCAGTCTAATTGGACTATTGGGTAAGCTTGGGCACTGAGCAGAATTTTAGTCCTTGTCATCAATGACCCCAAGTATGAATGCGGAGTGCAAACTTGATACTATACCAATTATATTTATGTTTGATCTCTCCAACAAAATGAAGCATGAAAATACTTATCACTATTCTCTTTCCATGCAAATGCTGAATTCTACATGGAAAGAGAAATTTTAAGCTGTTATACCAAAACATATTAAATGTTTTACAATTTTCTACAATAACTTGGTAGAAAATAGCACCTTAAATTGGGACAGCGGCGCAGCGCCTAGCACGATGGCAGGCAAATGCATCCACTACACCAGCTCGGAAACCTTAAACAGGAAGAGTCACCGGTGCACTCACCGACACCGGCACTCACCGGCATTCACCATACCACTGTACACAAGGAAACCAGAAGGAACAAGAAATCCGGTTTCCTTGTGTACAGTGGTATGGTGGATATTGAAATGCACTGGTGAAGCTTCCTTTTTAGGGTTGCTGAGCTGGTGTAGTGGATGCATTCGCCCGCCATTGTGCTAGGCGCTGTGCCACAAAGAGTCTGGGTTCAATTCCCAATTTACGAATCTTACTATATTCTACAAAACATATTACAAAATGCGGAATGGGTGCAAAATCGATCCGACTCATAGTAATGCATCAGTACACAATTTGGACCTCCTTGCTGCCACCATAGTATCATTTCATGTATCTCAGGACCCTACAGCACTTGCCTTTTCACCAACAGACATACTCCAGGCTGGCTCAAGAACATCATCATCGATATCGACAACTTTCATCTGAAGTGCGTCTGACAGTGCTTTAGCGACAGAAGTTTTACCAGACCCAGGACTTCCAACCAAAAGGATGTTGCTCTAAAGCATATATAGTGAGTGTAAGTATTATTAAGCAAGGTTCATTGACTATAGGCTATAACTAGTTATTACAGCGTAGGATCGTCAAACGGTATCAAAGGTAGTTGGACTTACCCTTCTGCGTTTTAGGTGCTGATTAGAACAGGCCCAGCAAATTCATTCTTGCGAAGGCTTTTCGCCAGAATGCACAGCTGGGACTTAAACCTTCAACTCTTGGATTTAAAGTGCGCCACCCTGACACTCAATACCGGTATACATACCTATCTACATACACGCTAAAGGGTTTTCCAGGCATTTAGATAATAGTCCCAATTCTCGGATCCACGTCATTCACGATGGCGGCCTGATCGGAGCCGATACAAAATCTGATCACTCAGTCTTGGCTGTTCGGAATAGTTGAACTTGGCTCACAGGATTGCACGAAAAGGTCACAATATCTGGCCTTCGATTCGTTGAACAATTTTCGCGACCACATGACTACTACCTAGGTACACACCGTATTTATCAGCCCTCTTCCATTGTCTGGTTGATTTTTATGCCGATTCTAAATATTATTTTCACTCCCAAGGCTCTGTATTTTTGGATCAGAACGGAACATGTCGATGGTACATATCCTGACGTTTCCGCTCAGGGGCCCATTTGGCCAAGTTCGGAACGGACCTATTCTCTAAACGTCTCAATTAGCCTTTATACCGGTATGCGGTATATATATATATATAGTATATATATATTCCTCACTACAGTTTTGAAACAGAACTGTAGTGAGGAACACCAATCAGTATCATTTTGGATTACTTTATTACAGTAATTATATATATATTTATTTATATATATAGAAGTTTGTAAAAGATTTTTTGCTACAAATTTGTTTCGTGAAGTTGACTTCACTCGTCAGGCGTTAT
>JAOQGN010287444.1:0-16172 GCA_027564295.1 Himantozoum antarcticum | reverse complement strand
TCAACCAAAACACAGGAACATCAACCACAGGAACATCAACCACGGGAACATCAACCAAAACACAGGAACATCAACCACAGGAACATCAACCACGGGAACATCAACCAAAACACAGGAACATCAACCAAAAACACTGACATATTTTACCTTCCCAGATATACTTAGTTTCTAATTATTTGTGCTGCATAATCCAGTTTTGAAACTTGAGCTGATTGAAATCTGAACGTCACGAGTTACAGAAAATGCTGTTTTGCTGGTGTGGTGGACCTATTGCAGTATGGTTATGTAGTATGGATGTGGCGTGGTGTGGTGTGTTCCTGCAGTATGAGTGTAGTGTGTTCCTGCAGTATGAGTGTGGTGTACCTGTTGTAGCATGGGCATAGCATACCTGTAGCATGGTTATAGCATACCTGTAGTAGCATGGGTATAGGATACCTGTGGTATGGGTAAAGCATACCTGTAGAATGGGCATAGCATACCTGTAGACTGGGCATAGCATACCTGTAGTATGATTATAGCATACCTGCAGTATGGGTATGGTGTCTACCAAGTTGATACCCTCCATCAGGTTGAGCAGCACATTTTGCATGTGAAACTGAGCTAACATGGCAGAGTCTCCACACACTTCAGACTCGTATATCCCCTGCTCTATATATTCTCTACAGTCCTTGATCTCTACCACCACCTTGGTTATTTTGCCTACAATATTTATTAACCTATTAACATTTATTAACTTTTAACAGAAATTACTGACAAATGTACACAGAGTCAAACAATTCACAAATTTTGTCAATTTAAGTAAGTATTATTATAAGCGACCAGGATGCCGTTGTATAACCACCAATAAGTAATAACTATCGCTAATGGGAACGTGGATGTGAACTACAACTGGTTCTGCTGATTAAGATGATAATTATGGTGAGTATTATTATTATTACCTTACTGGAAGAAATTATTGGTTGGAATGAAATGTTGCTAATTTCACTAAAGAAAGATTCGTCAAAAATTAATTTCGGTCATATTTATTCCTTCAAAATTTTGCTGTTTTAGTAGTAAAATTTTAAGGATTACCATAGAAAATGACACTTTGTGCAATTTTGAATTTCACTAAAGTTCAAAATTCGTAAAAATAATATCCGGAAATTCAGTTTTGTATTGGGATTCACCAAAATTAATTTCGCTAATAACTTCGTCTAGTATTGTATTACTCTTTAGATTATTATTATTCTTATCTAATATAGTCATATTATTATTCTTAAATAATATCTTATTCTCCTATTATCTAATACTATTATTATTGTTTGGATTGGCGATTGATTATTGCCATGCATTAGTTGCTACAGGTAAAAATTCAAAATGGGAAGGAAAGGCCTGAAAGAATTCCTTATAACAAATATTTAACTAAGAAACCCTTTAATATAAATACCGATATTTTGGCTTGATGTTATCAAATATCCCAGGGGAGGAACTTGGTATTAACTCACTTATAGGGCTCAGCCAAAAATCACGTTTTAGGGGTATATTTTACAAGGCAAACACTGCAATGTGAAAACCAAAAGAATGGGTAATTTCAGTTCCAACACCAGTGGAAAGGGTTGAAGTTCAGTTGATCCTCTCTTCATCCTCCACCACATCGAATATATAGCAGAATAAAGGTCTAATTTCAAGGTAGTATGCAAATGAAAAGGGGTCAGATTCAGGGGCATATATTATAACAAAAAAGATCAGACCCTACATTTTCAGAATTTTACACCTTACATTTTCAATTTCACACCCTCCATCTTAATTTTAGAAAAAAATTCCACTTAAAACTGTTAAAAATCACTGTCAAATTGCAATTTAGAGGTTGTATCACTAAAGTGCTCATGGGAAGAGTTCTAAATAAAGTTAAAAAGGTGAGGTTTTCATAATTGAAAAGCCAAGAAATTTCTTTACAAGAATGAAGCCATCCATGACATGTCGTCGTGTCGTGACCTTTATATACGCCCCTGGTCAGATTACCAATGACCTAAATTGGTGGAAAGGGGCTAAATCTCAGAAGAGCGCCTATTATTATAGGCGCTCTTCTGCAGTATAATCAACCACAGGAACATGGTTGATTATACTGCAGATAATCAACCATGTTGATTATCTATTACCACCCATAATACCACCCATAGGCCTAGCCCTATGGGTGGTTTAATACCAAGTTCCCCTCCCCCCTCGGGTCAAATATAGTCCGTAATATCTGCACCCTAGCAATCAATACGTATAGCAAAAATAGATAGCAAAGGAAAGTGTGAAGGCATTATAGTTGTAGATTACGCTACCTTTGGTTAGTCCCATTCCAGACACTTTACCCATCATGTTCTTCACTAGAGCAAATCTACATTCGAGCCAGAGTCGGGCATCAAGCCGGGATCTGCTCTGGAAGTTTTGATAAGCAAACTGATTGTTTTGCTCATCAGTGATCTTTATATCAAGTTTCAGAGACGACCTGCCTCCTTTCATAGATGAATGTCTGCAATATTACATGTAGTGATACATAAACTATGTATACTCTTACTAAAATGTCTCATGGTCGCAACTACATGTATACTTAAAAAAAAGGATCTACAGATGCACCAATTACATATTCCAACATTGCAATTTCAAGCTGGAAGCACCAGCTCAATTATCGAGTAGTTCTGGAAATAGTTGGATTGTGGACAGGATCAGTAGTCTTATTATTTTGCTTGACACTGGTGAGAAAAGTGGCAAGAGTGTCTGTGAGTGCAAGAATTCACTTGTTCAAATATTGGAATGCTTATCAAGGCACTGTAGATGAACAAGATTCTATGGTTGCAGTCATACTGGAGACACTGGAGACACTGGAGACACTGGAGACACTGGAGACACTGGAGACACAGGGTCCGCGACATACGTAATTATCAAGAGTAAATCATGAGGTGCTCCTATATTCATTCCCACTACCTTTCGCGGACAGGTTTTTTGCAATTAAACTAAAGTTAAAACAAATCTAAGTTTTACATCAGCTGTTTAACGATTAATTGTACGTACCTGTATACAAATATGTGTTACTGATGAGAATAATTAGGACACGGAGTGTAGTGGAATTGGTGAAACATGATAATGCACTATGCATTACAATTACAACAACAGGAAATATACATCTACATGAAGGCTACACGGTAAGTACATGCAATTGCGGCAAACATGTATGTGACTTTCAGCCTTGCCATGCTCAAAGCTTTGGGTGGAATAGAAATGAGAGGCTCACAGCATACCGACATTCCGTAAACAGTTGAAAATACATTGAAAATGCCCTTGTGTACCACAGACATATAAACCAAAAGGGATAACAACACTAAATGTAATTGGGAAAATAAACATGCACATTAAATAATTGTTTTCTTTACAATTGTAAAAACTGAGCACCAGTTTTTTCCCAAGAATTGAACTGACAAAACAATTGTCACTATATTAACCTATAATTATAGTATAGACTATATTTGCTACTTTGCAAAGGGTGAGGTGCTATCTTCCATAATAATAATAATAATAATATTAATAATATTAATAATAATAGAACTAAAATGATGCTAACTATCTACAGCTACCATGGAGTCGCCATGCTATATTGTAGATAGCATAGCGGATGCCACTTTCTATAATAAAGTAAATTATTACAATGAAATGTATGAGCAAGCTGTAACATGAGAGAAAGTTGATGCGTCACCCATTCTCATAATAATGTACTTACGCAGATACATCCCGCCATTGACGTTTGCTGTAACATAGTGAGAATTCTAATAAAACAAGCGATTTATACAGCAGCATTTCGTCATTGGTTTTACGTATAAAACTGAGTAGAAAAAATTGAGGAGTAATCTTCTGTTGTTTTACAGCCAAAATGAAGCCAATACGATGAAAAATTACCAAAACCCAATTTATACCGTCATTCCTTATAGCTAAAGACCACTGCCAATGCTGAACTTCCTAAAACAAATGTAATTTCAAAGCTTCTGGTATTGCCTCTATCCTCAAAGCTCACCTTGTTTGCTCAATTTTACTCTTCTTTTTGTCAACAAAAATCTCAGCTGACTTGAGCATTTTCATGGCAGTGAACACTCCATCTACGGCGATACCAGCGTGGTGTCTTTGTCTAGCTATATCTCCTAGTTGTAGCTTGCACTGAGTGACCATCTCCAGCTCAGCAGGTTTCAAGTGCTGCACGCCTGTCATAAAAAGCAGCGCCTATGACATACAGTCATTGTAAGAGACACACATAAATATGCCGAATATGCCTTCACTATAATTTTTCATAACAAGTAGTTCGCAAATTAATTCTGTTCTCTGCTATGAAACTAAAATTGACAGTGATGTAAAAAGATCGCCGTTGCAATATTATAGATGTTGATTTCGAGATTATTATGTTGATAAATTGACTGTTTAATTTGAGCATTGTCGCTTCTTATATCTGACATTCAATAACTCAGTACATTAGTAACTATTTTGTTAGAAAGTTAGACAATATTATAAAATTAATACATGTATCATATTGGATATGATATATTATTATAATATAATTATCATGCCATTTTAACGGTCAGAAATAATGGTTAGCATCCTGATAGATAATTCTTTAACATTAATGAATTCAGATTAATGCTGCAATTAAATTAATAGACATTGATAGACTTAGACCTATGCTGACATTCAGTATACTCGGTAATTAACCAAGGAGTTTTATTCCCTCCCCAGGAGATGAAACTTATGGTGCGACTCTATAGATTATAATGGCGATGCGCGCTCGATAGGTGCACCTCAGCTTAATATCAACAAAAAATAAATGAAAATCTGATATTTTCAAATAGTCATTTCTCACATTCAATTGGACTTAGAACCACAGTTCTTGCTGTATCAGAGAGACTGAAAGTTCTTCTGTCTATTTGATCTGTCTGCTTCACTACTTGTACATTAAATATACTCTTAATTGTTGCTATAATAAAATAAAAGAATCGGTGGAATGATGCTGTGCTCCTTCTCACGTCCACAACCATGATAATGTACCAAACATTGTCAAGGACATTGTGAGATTGATCAATCAGGTGTTCCCTAACAAGATAATAATCATGGTGGGTGGAAACTATGCCTAAACTGTGCAAGTATTTGTTATAATATGTCAGGACAAATTGATATATTTGTTGTGCCCCTTTTTCAATATGTTAATTCGAACAATTTTTTTTGTATGTTGCTGATGAAAGTCTGAATTAGTTCTTCCAGCAAGATATTTGTTGACTTGCTACCCCCAATTACAATATTATGAAGGTTGAAGTAACCACTGAAACAACTGGTTGAGGACGATCATCGAGTGCTTCTATGCCTCTAATTGGCTGGTTTTTGTGGAAAGACGTCACGCACCCAACAATTTAATACTGGAAGGCAAAGAGTAATCTCCCCGCTGGTGAAGACAACTCCATTCTTTCAATGA
Organism: Himantozoum antarcticum; assembly: GCA_027564295.1. Taxonomy (NCBI): domain Eukaryota; kingdom Metazoa; phylum Bryozoa; class Gymnolaemata; order Cheilostomatida; family Bugulidae; genus Himantozoum; species Himantozoum antarcticum. The sequence goes on along the minus strand of JAOQGN010287444.1, from coordinate 10,699 downwards.
TTTGTTTATTAAGTGCTATCGCCGAATGCATGTGGGAACCACATGCTATTTTTGCAACGGTTGTATGAGATTCTTAGGCTATTCAACATTGGCTACTGGTCCCAATGGTGAGCGACCCGTGATAGAGGCGCACCTTTTCAGCCACAAGATGAAGTTTCTACTCCTGGGAGGAGAATAAAACTCCTTGAGCCGACCAAGTGTAATGTGGCTTCCCATTTCAGTATCACCCAATACAATCAAATGACAGAATTTCTAACCAAAGGTGTATTTGGATTCTGTTACAGCAATGGTAAATACCAAAATATGACTACCACACGTGCATTTCCGATCGGAGTAACACAACCAATTGATGACGTGGCGCAATAGATGGAGGGGTGTTACGTCGTCACAGCTTGCTGCGAGTGTTGTGATAAGCAATTGCATTATTCGTTGTAAGCGAAAATTTCTCACATTCTTGTGAAGGATTCCTTTGTCTTGTAAACAGTTTACACTGTGATTGGTGCGCAATTGAATAGCGCGAGTGCTTGCTGAATGGAAACAGCAAGATTTGTAAGATTGTTATATCAATAATAAATTTAAACTTTAAATATCTAAATTCTCAAGCATGGTGGCAGTCTAAGTTAATTTCCAGTAGTGAAGTCAAAGTTATGCTCAGTTACACTAGAAAGACCTCTGCTTTTTATTGTTCAGATTAGGTAACATTGGAGGGTGCTTTTCATCATACACAGAGTACAACCTCTGCTATTTTTGCCACTACACCACTGCTAATTCCCTGGTCTATTTATTTAATTTTACCAAAAATACCCGATTTTCACTGGATAGATCAATTGTTCACATTTAAAAAATAGGTATTTTCGTTGGTCGTCGCAAAACCTCTCCAATGATGCATTGCATTGGAGTCGGTTATTCTAAATGTACATACTAGTAATGGTCCAGTAATCACATTTATAAATAATGGACAGAATACTTGATGTTATTCTTTCCTACTTCATTTGTTAAAAATCTGAGCAAGAGGAAAGCGGGAAATCCTTGACCTTGGTATGTCCTATAACTCCTTGATCTGGGTAACTTTCAAATAATATTCAACCGTATCATGCATTAGTTATGAAGTTCGACACAACGAGTTTCTTTCAATACCTTGACTGTTGAGTATTAGAACATTCAATATTGGAGTTGTCCCTTTAATGAACAGTCAAAGGGCACAACTCCTAGCACAAGTACAGATTTGAACTATAAATTATATCAAGTATACACTTATAGCAGCTTACTTCGACAGGGTAGCAAATTGTCATACATTATGGCCTATTATCCTACCAGTCTCCACCACACTGCATGCAGACACCATACTGGATACAGAATGATGCTGAATACTGAACTCAATGATGCAAGTCACTGTTGCCCTTTCAGTGGTGCCTAATAACAGTCATCTAAAAATAGAGAAAGTTCATCATCGTAATTCTAATCCCAAGTTTTACAGAACGCGTCGATAAAATTTCTAGAACCATTTAATAGACTTTTCATACTGTGGTAATACCAGGCGTAGATGTAGATGTACACTCTATAGTCTAAATTCAAGTTATGTTTTGGCATGCATTCCCAAAAAGATATTTGTAAACTTTCCAAAGAATAATTACCGGTACACTGAAAAAATATAACACATCAAGCACCAATATACACTATTAATGTTGCCATCCTCGCATTACTAAACAGTCCTGAATAAATTTACAGAATGTTCTAGGTAGTTCGGGAAATAATTTTACATTTTATGTAGGTATGTATGTAGTATGTACCTAGGTGTGACGTGCCATCTATTACTATCAACGAAATTTACATAATTAGATGGAAAGAGAAAAAAACTATAGCTGCCAGCCATGACTACATTACATGTGTATGTACACAGCAGTTCAGCTTGACTTTGACTTAGCAAGTTGTTTGGAAAGCTAGAATATACCAAGGCTAGCTGATACTACAGAGCAAATAATTGTTTAAAATGTTGTGAGATTTACCTATATTTTTAGCTTAGTATTGAAATGGACCTGTCGGTGCACGTCACTTCTTTCACTGAATGTAGCAACTTGTAGTATTAATGGCCTACTGAAGCAATAATGGAATACAAGCAATACAAGACGTCTCGGGCGGGGCCCCCAAACTTTGGAAGGAAGTTTATTAAACCCCTGGAGAAGTACAACAATCGTAGAAGAAGGTGAGTAGATATAGCAACACTGTAAGTAGTCAATTTACACATGTATCTACTCTGGCAGGAAGAACAAGACTGAAACATACTGGTAAATGACAACATTACTATGGTGGCTGGCCTATTAAAGGCTCAGGAGTTTGTAATACATAGTGTATATATATACAGGGATTGCATTGCAATACATAAAGCTGCAAAAGCAGGGTAAATATATAATGTTATTGCAATGCCACTAGATGGTATAGCGTCCCCGTATTCTCAGCAACAGGTAACTTGGATCTTGACCAGATAATAGAGACAGCTATCCACATCTTTTGGAGTTGGGGCACTTTATCAGGAGAAGACAACTTCCTAGTCTACATCATTTTCCTAGTGCCCTGGCTAATTCCAAAATGCGGAAGTTTGCACCTACTTTCAGCTGCACCTAGTGAAGATGCCTGCACCCAGATTAGTAGAGGACAGATAACTTCCCCATATGATGGAGTACATGATGGTGCACTAGATGGTATAGCGTCCTCGTATTCTCAGCAACAGGTAATTTGGATCTTGACCAGATAATAGAGACAGCTATCTACATCCGTAGGAGACATCTGCAGCCAGCAAATAATGTGCTCCATCATCTGGGGAAGTTATCTGTCCTCTACTAATCTGGGTGCAGGCATCTTCACTAGGCGCAGCTGGAAGGGTGGAGGTAGGTGCAAACTTGCGCATTTTGAAAATAACCAGGGCACTAGGAAAATGACGTAGACTAGGAAGTTGTCTTCTCCTGATAAAGTGCCCCAACTCTAAAAGACCAATCCACGATCCTAGAACGAAGCTAAGCTTAAAACTTGCATTATTGCACCTAAGTGGAAGGCTGGCAGTTGCCTACACAATCAAGATGCAATAATTGTACATCCATAACAGTATACGTAAGTTTTATAATAGCTTGTTGGAAGCAATGGAACGGGTCAGCTGGCAATGGGCCGGGTCATCTGGCCCGCCCTGGGACCACCAGGACAGAAGCCGAGCTTTTGAACCTCTGCCACAATTATTGCGTTCATTTCCTTACCAACTTAAATATTGTGTATTATATTTCGGTGCTAAATATTCCACAAAACATTTTTTCTCCAACTCATGCCTTTTGCTATAAAAGCCTGGTGCTTGAGTGATTGGTCAGATTTTTCGACCTTGCCCCGGACCTGCCCCATTGCTGTAAATATATAGTCCATTTCTGAGAATATATGGTCCAATTCTGAGAATATATGGTCCATTTCTGAGAATATATGGCCCCTTCCAATTCCAGCACTAGTATATTACCTTACGTTGCGTCTCCTATTTCTGATTTGTTCAATATAGTGCTGTATAATGCTACGTGTGTTCATTACAGCATTCAATATAGTGCTGTATAATGCTACGTGTGTTCATTACAGCATTCAATATAATTATATACCATATTCTCGTGGCACTGGGACGAGCGCCTTATAGGTGGGTATGCCCTATATCATGAGGTTAACTTCATCACTAAGACATGTGTCTAAAAAGTGGGATATTCATTTTTTATCTAATAGGGTGCCTTATATAATGAGAGTTTTATAAATTAATAACAAGTGCGTCTTATAAGGTGAAGGTCACATTTAACAATTGAAGCCTGGGCAATAGGCAAAGTGAGAATAATAGAGTTATCTTCCCCTCAAAGATAAGATGGGATAGATAGAGAGGGAAGATAACTCTATGGCGTGAATAGCATTTCGGACTAGCTGACACAGACCTCTTTCACCAAAAGTTGAGTGTATGTGTTCATGACATTAAGAAAAAAACGGAGGTCATTTAACATGTCATCTGCTGAGAAAGGGTGAGAGCAGACAAAGGCAAATGTCAAGCTCTGTTGGTGTTGGTGTTATTTATGGATTTCAAGCATGTTTTAGAGGGTGTGCCCTCAAAGTGAGAGACAGCAGAAGATACATGTGTCTTGTAAGAGAGGTGCATCTTATAAATGAATGTACAACTAGTGTGCCTTATCAATTGAGATCGCTTTTAAATAAAAAAAAATCCACTCTTACCTATAAGACGCACGTCCCAATGCCACGAGAATACGATATAACTTTTCAATGCTACGAGTGAAGTGTTCAGTACAGCATAAGTTGAGTTTATACCAGGCTGACGCCGACACCGATTACGGTTAATGCTTGATTTGCATCTGAAATGGGCCAATGTAAATGGTGAGATGGAGATGGCGCCAGACGGAATCCATGTCGGGGCAAGACGTTTTCAACCCAACAGTGTTGTATTGCTCCGTCAAATCGGCCAGCCCTTTGGATCACTTGGGCGCAATCTGTCCAATAGCATTGGCAATGGCTATTAGTTTTCTGTCAACATTTGAAAATCTCACTTGCTATATGCGAGACGCCTGCACATTGGGTCACTTTGCAGTTTTGTTTCATTAAAATATGGAAAAGATGTTGGTTCGCCGAAATTGTTTTCGCTTTTAATTATTGTTAATTAAATGGAGCATTTCATCGCTACATTTTATATGTAGTAAGAATCTGCAGTAAGTTATGTAATTAAATTTATTCTGTTTCATGCATTTGCACGAACCTAGTACATACATAGAAATGACCATTTTCAATTACGTCAAATGGCCATTTCTATATAGAAATCGTATAGTCTTTTCGGCCCCATGTAAACAAAGGACTAACTGTCATTCGTCTCCGACTATGACTCAAAAAAGACAAAAACCTTTGTCTGAAACTGTGGATCGACCTCAAACTCAATTTTACTCAATTAATATTGTGCTTCTGAGTATTGTGGCATCATCTTTCATGGTTTATTGACATCACATATTTATTGTGAGCCCAGACGCCCAGTCAACTTTACATAAGTGGGTAAATAAATGCACATGGTTTCTGTTTAGACAGCTCCCACTTGGAACACATGGTTTCTGTTTAGAAACCTACTTAGAACACATGGTTCCTGTTTAGACACCTCCTACTTAGAACACATGGTTCCTGTTTAGACACCTCCTACTTAGAACACATGGTTCCTGTTGACTTATCTCCCCCTTAAGAACTTAAATATTCTTAGGTATGCATCATGATATGAGTGTATCATACACTGGGCATACACCAGGGGCTGGGACCTGGGGCTGGGCTGGGTACACTGTGGAAAATGTCAATCACTCAAACTCATTACTGAAGTTACTCATTACTCATTACTCATTACTCATTACTCATTACTCATTACTCATTACTCATTACTCATTAACGCATTACTGAAAGTCAATTTACTCTGTTATCATTCTATTGACACTTGATATGATAGCAAGAAAGATTGGTAGTGATACAAAGTACAAGTACAACCATATAATAATAGAGAATAGTATGTTTGCTATATGATTAGCTTTGTGTTACGCTGTATAATGCAAAGCAGCACTCTAAAGTTGATACATAGTTTGTATCATACAGTCTTCTTCCATTTGTTCATTTCATTGTAGAGTTGGTTTGTACTTTCTATGTTGCAGTAAATCAATCTCAAAGTACATTTAACTCTTTTTGGACTTATTGTTTGATGCCTACTCTACAACATCAGTAGCAAGCAGACCAGCAGCGCCAAGACCAAGCAGTACGGTAAGCATAACATTAATTATATCGATCAAGTTAAAAAGTTTTTTGACGATAGTCGAGGCTACTATTTGTCAGTGTGTAAGTTCAACGAATCCGGGACTCTTTGAAACAGTGTCTGTGAGTGAGACAACTTATAAGTTGGTAGGCACTGCACTAGGTAGCAGACAGGGAGTAACTGTATTCCCCAACCCACTTGTTACGAACTGTCTGTATTCCATGTCCAATATTACATTATAAACCAACACAGTAAGTATAACTCACTAATACATGTATTTTTATCAAGTTGAAAAGTTTTGTGACAATAGACGAGGCTACTATTTATCAGCGATGTACGTGTGCGATGTTGGCCTTGGCAGCTTGTGTGTAGCTGGGCAACTAGACAAAATCCCTATGTCACAATCTCACTGCCACAATCCCACTCGGTTTGGGGGCTTGTGGTTTGGGGGCTTGTGGTTTGAGGGCTTGTGGTTTGGGTGCTTGTGGTTTGGGGGTTTGTAGTTGGGGGCTTGTGGTTTGAGGGCTTGTGGTTTGGGGGTTTGTGGTTTGGGTGCTTGTGGTTCGGGGGCTTGTGGTTTGGAGGCTTGTGGTTTGGGGTTGTTTTACAGTGGTATTTCTTCTTTAGTGGGGTTTTGGGGTGGCTGTGTGACTGGGGTGTGGCTATTCATGTTTCTGTGAGTAAAGTCTCTAAACGTATGAGCATACTAGGGTGAGCCCGCGAGCTTTGCGGACTTAGCAGGCTGTGTTACGTGGACATTTGCTACGACTGGTAACACATATTATTGCGAACGCCATGCGAACATTATATAATAATAATAGTCAATAATATAATTATATAATAATTAGGGGTGTTAATTAATGGTGATTAATTAAAGATTAACTGTGATTAATTGGTTTTGAAGATTAATTTATTTGATCGCGAGTAATCGTCCTGTAAGGCAATGTATTTTGAGCATATTTGCTATATGCTTTTCGTATTTTTACCATTTTGTTTTATGGACATTTGGTTACCTATTCCAGCTAATATTAATGCAGAACAAGTCCCATGGTGGTGCTAGTTTTCAGGAAATGTTATTACATGCGAGTTTTGCTAAAATTGTGGCCTGAAATTTTAGCATAAATACTTTTCAGAGAGTCACTCTGTTTGCGTATCCAAAAAACTGATGGAACTCGCTGAAGATTAATGTTGAGATTGATCGAAGATTAATTGAATGGTTTTCAAGGTTAACAATTTTAATCGTCCAACAGCTCTAATAATAATTATATTATAATAATGAGAATTAGCACATAATACTAAATTAAGTATAGTTATATAGTAATATAATAATATAATAATAATAACAATAATAAATAATAAAACCAAATTTACAAACATAATTAATTTTTATAAATTATAATTATAATTGTACATGTATTATTATAATATATTGATTTCAAGTAACTACTAATAAAAAATGCATCGTAAATCGAGTGCTACCTTGCCAGTATGCCTTGCCTACCATTCATGTTGAAAATAGTCCACCCTGAAGAGAGCTATAGTGAAAACTTACAAAACTGTTCACTTTCAACTATCAAAGTTTACATAGACAAATTATGTAGCGACTACATTAAGAAGATCTATGAAAATGTAGATCATCCACTACACATGTACATAAATGTGAATACTAATCGAAAAACCAGAGTTTTCAGGAAAGCCATCATACCCAAGCTTAGGAGTAGCAAGTACAGAAATTCTTTTGTCAAGTACTCACAATTTGTATAGCAATCATTTTAGACAGAGCACTATGACGAATATCTATATATCATATTTTTGGATTTTTGGCATCTTCATTTATTTAGTTGCTGTAAATCACTTCAGTATACTTTTATTAGTCTTGAAGGATAAATAAAGTTATTATTATTATTTTATTATTATAGAAGTGATGATCCTTCCTCAGAGGCAGATAAGAGTGATACTGAGCATAGGCGGGTGTGTAGTTGAGAGAATGACTAGGATATTATCCAATAGCATTACTCTAAACTCCTCCCACCATATATGATTGGATAATGTTGTATGAAGATTGTTTTGATTGGGTAGTGAGATTACAACATTTTTGCCATTTCGATCAGTCTAAGTGAACTTTCCTCTGAAACAGCTTTAGCACTAATGACGGGAAGGAGTGTACGGGTGTGAAAATGTACAAAAAAATATCCCATAGTGTGCCAGATGGATTTTTTACTATCCACCATTGGATAAATATTGATTAAAGTGTGATCGGAAGTTTTGTGTTTCTTGGTTAATGAAATTGGAACTTTTTCACATAGAATGGTGATGTCTTGTCTAAATATTTTCATTTTAAATTTCTGACACACACACAAGCAATTAATTCAGAGACTGAAGAGGAAAAAGGTAATGTCGAAATCTACTGCAGCAGAAAGTTCTCAACGTTCAAAGACAAAAGAAAAAATGGTTATCGGTGTATTGAAGAAGCTTCGTACACAGCTGGAAAATGATATACTCAGATATGGGGAAGACGATGAAAGCTGCTGATGGAAATATTAAGAGATGTCCGGTGTAGACGAACGGGAGAGTGATGTCAATAGTACTGGAGGATGTAGCGAAGGCGAAGATGTGACCATAATTGAAAATGCTAAAACTCCAATTAGCAATTCAACTCCTCGGCTAAAGATAGTGGCACAAGCCCCCAAATGATTGCCTTCACATCCAGAAAGAAAAAAGTGGAGCGCCAGCTCGAAAATGGAGGAGTTGTGTCAACTGGCTGCTAAGATCAGATGAGAATTTATCTACTTTTGGCTAATTGTTTGCATCCTTGCATCTCATAATCATCACACTTTTGAATTTCATGTACTTTCAAACTCTTCTCACAACTTCGAACTCTTCTCACACCTTCGGATTCTTCACACACCTTCGAACTGTTCTCACGTATTTGAACTCTTCTTCTTCACACGCAATCAAACTCTTCTGACACCTTCAAACTCTTCTTGCACATTGGAATTCTTCTCACATCTTCAAACTGTTCACACACCTTCAAACTGTTCTCACACCATAGATCCATTCAGACGTCTCCAATCCATCCTCTCGCCTTCCACCCATTTCATAATCACACACACACTTTCAATCCATTCACACATCTTGGAATAATTGATACTTGTTTATAGCCTGTGCAAATTTCACATTGAACCTTGAAACGTGTATTTTCGTTTTCATTTTTCATTCAAAAATTTCAAGAATTATTTAAGAATATTTATAATTTAATTTACATTTTTGTTGCAGGGATTGTCTTGATTCATTCACTCATACATGTAGTCAGCATAACTTAAACCCTTACTTTCCACTCTATTACAAAATATATTTTGTTTTAGCTGAGTATTATGATACTCAATGTTTTTTATTGGCATAGCATTGTAGAATATATGGAATGGGCAATTGGTGAAACTGGAAACACCCATCACGCTGCAGGATTACCTTCCTATACAGTGCTGGAAATTATGAAAAGAGAAACAAGACAGACCATCCATGGCGAAGTTGACGTACTCTGCTTCCACAGAACGTTGAAAGGTGGTGTGAGAGACAGCAGATGATTAATAATACCAATTAGAATGTATGAAGGTGGACATTACTCTTCAAACCGACAGATAGTCATATACATAGTGAAAAAAATAATGTCGGGAGACAGGTACACACGCTAAAGGTCCTGCTAACTGATCTCTTTGAGACAGATGAAGCGATGAGGGCACATGCAGATGTTGTATGTAGCAAGTTGCCAGAGGAAATTGATTCAATTGTGAAGATCGAGACACTTTCGTTATTTAAACTGGCGACGGATTTTGTCTTGCTAAGTGTGAGTAGGGTCCTAACTTTTTGGAGAGGGAGAGAGATTAAGCTACCAGCAGTTTCCTATGAGACAGAGTCCAATGGTGTCAACTGTGTTGGAGAGGTTTTTCTACCCAGTCATATGTTGACAGAAGCCCAGAAGAAGACACCAGGATTGATGGTGCATAGAGGATTGAATGAAGTGAAGAATAGGAAACATTATCACGACATAATGTGTATCGATAACGTAATCGCCATGTCTGGAATATTGGAAGATGGTAGTGAATCCAACAACGGCAAATACAATAATGCTGATGACAAATATTCTGAAGACGATACTAGTTCAACTTCACCTATAAATGATATGCCACATTCTCTCATGCCATGCTAAACACATACTCCATCTTCTCCATCAGCATCACTTTGATAATTATATTACTAACATTATTCCATCATTCTCATTAATTGTATCTTTATGGAAGAATGTGTTGTTATCCTTTTTATTTTGCAAAATTTATTGATAAAAACTTGCTCTGATATAAACCTCTTTCTTTATCAACTTCAAACTATACTATCACATAACACAAGACAGAAAGACAGACAGACATTTTTTCGTCTCCACCATCTTCACTTTGGTACTATGTGACGAATAGTGACAATGTGTTTCCTAACAATCATCTACGGTATTACTCCAAAAGCTTTCATTTTGGTTTTCTTGTTATTTCATTATGTAATATATTATATTATATAATATAATTATATAATATAACATCATTATTTTAGTATTCTCATCAAGTATGTATTTATGGAAGAATAAAATATACTAATTGATTTCTCGCTTTGCAAAATTTATTGATAATATGTAAGAATATATCATCCTGTTTTCACAAGTTGTCAAGATGTTATAATTTACCTTCAAAGTTTCCGTCATTATGATAATTGTGTTCTTTCAGATAACTGGGATCTTTTCAATTATTCAGGTTCTTCTTTGCTATGCTTTTTTTTCATTTACTCACTGTATAGTAAAAGAAACGAGTCAAAGAAAATGAAACAGAAATGCATATAAACAGAACCTTCCATATAGTTAATATA
>JAOQGN010287333.1:0-16175 GCA_027564295.1 Himantozoum antarcticum | reverse complement strand
ATTTCTTTGACTGGAATCATTTTTTGAAAAAAAAGATATTTGTGAGCCGTTATAATATTTGGTAATTTCATAACCTACATTTCTAGGTATTGATTCTACATTGGCATCGGAAGCTTTCCGTAGGATGGACAGGAAATCGACAGGTCATGTGACCAGAGATGAATTTCTCAGCACTGTTATGGCGTACTACTGCGACTTTGAGCCCACTGAGAGTGAGCTTATTCACTCTCTGTTCTTAGGTAGGTTGGGCTTTGTCTCTACACCCGTAGTGGTGGGCTAATGTAATTAAAGGCAAAGTCTTTGTCCCATGGCTGATTATCTGTACAGATTTTATCAAACAATGCATGAATAAACTCATTATTATTGTTACTGTTACAGCATAGATCTGAGAACCCAACTGCCTATCCCCAAGCCGTGACCAGATTAAATAATTAATCGAGTACGAGGCCCCGTGCTAAAGAGCTAAGCCATTGATCAAAAAGTCAGTCGCTCTATCCCTCATTTAGAAGTTACTTTTTACAGTGTGTGCTGCTGAAATTTTCATTTATTTGATGTCTATGGTTTCCACAGTTTACTGTTTTTTGTACTCTTTCTACAACTTGCATATCTAAGTATTTTAAATATGGTACTTCTTACCTGCGTACTGCGTACTGCCTGGATACAATCCAGATTACTGAACAACCCTACACATTCATTCATTCATTCATTCATTCATTCATTCATTCATTCATTCATTCATCCAGTCTATGGAGTTGTCCTCCCATAACTGGCAGAGAAAGTAAGTACAACACCGGTGATTTATCACAATTAATAAACTGTAGCACGTAATTCCCGTACAGCTGTCCCTGGGCTACATGTAATTTATTCGGCTATATTGATCTCTCTTACTTTACAAGTCTTCCTGGTTTCTTTAGAATCGGAGTATTAGAAATACCCAATTAACCGATTTGACATACCAATTAGAAACGCTGATTAGAAACACAATAGGCAACGCCAATTGGAAAGGCCAATTAGAATAAGATTATGGCACTAAAAAGGGTCTGGCTGTTTCACTGTCTAACATCACCTACATTCTTATTTCGTAACTCAACTTGGTACATTTAAGGGCCTCTTGTGGATACTCCTGAGAATGCTGTGGATTTGACAAAGCACTGGGCTCACACTTCGGCATAGTCGACATTTACAGTTAATTTAAAGAAGACATTGCTGTGGATGAAGACAAGCTGGCAGGTGGTGAAGCATTTAAAATTATTGCCACAGGCATTGTGTAATGATCTGCGTCACACCTATCTGCTGGACCAGATGCCCATTCCCAAGCATCTACAAAGCCTTAGTTACTAGGTGATTTCAAAGTGCTCTCTTGCAGCAAACATCATACAATAGACAGAAATTGACAGAACCAATATATTTATATTATATTTTACTGGTTTTATACAAGTCATTATTATAATCAGTTGTATTCAGTTGTATTGTTGTCACAATTATAGCTGCTGGTGGAAACGACTGTGGTGTTGTAATCTCATGTCTTTACTTTCCTAGGTTACTTCTGCCCTTAGATTTATTGTAAGCCTCTGAAATTGATAATAAATGCATGTTATATTGTCACTGATCGCCATCCATGCATTACTGGATATTTTGTCACAAAATACCTGACAAATTTAATAAAAATAGCTAAAAAGAAATGGCATGGGTCCCAGACATCCAGGATGCCTGTGAGCTCTGGGATCGACGATGCAATGCCACGATGCAATGCCACGATACAATTCCAAAATAAATATAACACAAGGTCAAACGGTTCGATGGAATTCCATTTACAAGTAAATAAAACATTACTGCTTCATAAGATTCTATCAATGCTCTAAGCATTATATTAGCGAGTCAAATAAATAATTTCTCCAATGGTAACAACAACTGCATCTGATCGTATTTCAATCCATTTGCTAAATAGTATAAACATTGAACCCATTACTGACAGGCCTCAACTAATAATAATTAGCACCAACTAGAATGAATTGATGTAATCTCAATTTAATGACAGCCATCAAGTCAGGACCAACTCAAAATCAGTTCCAGCAAAATAATCAAAAACCGCATTGCACGCAATAAAATAATCGTATATTTATTAATTTTTATTCTTTTATTTTGGCATTGCATTGTCGATCTCGAAGCTCGAATTGCCATCAATTGAAAATTGAAAAATAGAAACGATGAAGAGTTTCTGGTAGATACTGGAAGAGTGCCTGTGAGATATTATCAAAAACAATTTTCATATACCATAATATGCATTTTACTTTTATCCTAGCATTTTCCAGTCTAGAGTATATACAGCCCAGTATAATAACTTCATAGATATTGCAAGCAATGATACTCATTATAACACAGTCACAACTTGTAGTATTGCACAAAATCCCCTGATTGATATAAATGGTGATACGATAATTATAAAGATAACTTTTAACACGTGCTACCTTCAAAGTCCGGCAGGTATAGAGTTGAGCAACCACCTCTTACAAACCCCTGCTATAATGGATGGATTATCAATAAAGTGATGGTGAATGTGGAAGTGCGATATAATTTATAACACCAACTATAAGAAATATAAAATTTTATCTTCTCAATTTACTACACATAATGTGTAATTATCACTTTCTCATTGTTAAAATTTTGATATTTAAAATTTTCTAAAACTTGACCGGTAATTTTAATAATTAGAGCCACGTCACAAAAACTTTTCAAATGTAATAATATAATATTACGTCCATTGCTACTGGTGAGTCCACATAGTTCGTAGTTTTGTAACAGAATGTATGTGCATTACTGACTCCCCTAACCAATCTTTTACCACCCAGCCCTGTAATTTATGGAAGTAAATTACAAATTGTCTGTATTCCCGGTTGATAATATTATATGCAGGCAAGTGAGACCAAGCAAGTAATCACGATTGCTACTCACGTTTAACTAGTGTCATTGGGTTGATGGGTTTACCCCATAGAGAAGGACTGCCACCACTGCTTACAGGTGCTGCCATCGTCACTGCTGCCAAAGCGGCCAACAACCACATGAATATAGCTACCCTCATTCTCCTGCTGTTCTGTGTGCTCAAGTCAAAGAAACACGTCTAACACTGATCAGTTATGCGTAAATGACAACTTTAGGGTGCTCGAAACGTTATTTGTGAAAAATTGTGAGAATGTTAGCAGGTGGTTGACATAATAATATCACCAAAGAGATAAGATTTGAAACTACAACATGACTGTGTAATTGATGTGATATAATAGAAATTTTGACGGAAGCCGTAATCAGCACTGTAAAAAACTCCGAATGCTCACAAAAATAGCAGCTTTAATATTATTAACAAGCAATTACTAACAATGCAATCACTAACAGTATTATGATATTATTATTCTTCTTCTTTTTTTCTGCTATGCACTTGGCTATCCTATTTAACGGACCGCGAAAGCATTGCTTGTATGAGTAGCAATGCTCATACAAGCATATATAACATATAAGCTTGCTATATCCTACCACTACAGGATTCTAAAGCATGCAAGCTCTTTAGACAATGCTATGTTGGCATTATGCAATATTTATTCTTTCGAATCAGCCTAATACAACTGCCAGCTTCAGTTTGAGTTTCAATTTATTCTTTTCCTGATGCTACTGCTAGTCAATAATAGTTTTACCAGTAGCCAGCGGTAGGCATAAATTAGGTTACAGGCAAACTACTAGTTGTTAGTGGTAGGATATAGCAAGCTTATATGTTATATTAGAATAATATTGTACTTAAGAAATAGTTCTTTGACACCCAAGTTATTTCACATAAAATGGCTGGTACCAGTTGGTATCTTATGTGAAAGCTGATTGGTAGAAGACTGGCCAATGTGCTGACGGTATATAAGACAGAGAGATTGGTGCCCAAAGTTATTCTATACAGAGAGGACCTCTCCACAGGCAGACGTGTCAGTGCAGCTCTTCTAGCAATCTAGTATCTACCTACAAAAGACAACCACAACTTAAGGTACAATATTAGCTTAGAGTATAGAGTCATACATAACATAGTACTATACAGTAAATTGCAATCTAGAATAATACTTGATAGGACTAGTCGCTATAATAAATAGTAGACTTCTATCCACATCAACAGCAACAGGTGAACAGTACAATAAATTTTTATTTAATTTCATATATACTACGAACTGCGAAACGAACCTACACCTGCGCTTCTTTATTGTTTACATTGTTGGACACGCCCCTATTTGTAAGGTTCGTAACGTGACCTTGTTATTTCACAACCAATTTCCATTGTATATCTCATTGATTTCCAACGAGAACGGAACAGAAAGTTTCTCAACAGGAACACATAAGTTTGTTGAGAGGCTGAGATTTTGTTGGAGGAAATGAAAATGTCTCAAATGAATGTGACTTTAGTGACAGTCAGACTTACAGTACTTGCTACTATTAAATGGTACTAGATACAGCAGACTTATACTACTAACAAATAGTTGAAGGGAAAGAAGATTACATGGTCCTTCAAATTGAAATTTGTGCCATTTTTTTTTAAATTATAATCTTAACCAAAATTTAAGGAAAAAAAACTGCAAATAGAGCTTTATTTAGTAACAAATGTCGCCATATGTTTAGGATGTTAGATTTAGAATGTAGCTTAAAAGCAGTGCTCAGTGTATGAGCCTGTAACAACTCACAAATACAAGCAAATCATTCATGTGCATACGTAAATTTTGTTAAAAAGTTTGCAATAGGGTCTTTCAGAAAACTCTTACACTTGGACCACTACTAAAAATAATATTTAAATATTGCGAGGTTCACACTACAAGCATTTGCGATGCCAGCATAAAATAATAAACTGATTAAAAAATATTCTTATTTCTTGCTGGGGCATGTTTCTGTTGTTCCGGACTTATGAACCAATTTGATTATTTTTCAATATAAAATAATGCAAAAATAATAAAAATATTATTTAGGCCACACCCCACGGTACGGCGAATTAGGTCGCGAATCCGTCTAATGTTACTCTTTGACAATATAGATATAATTAAAATATTAGGTCTAAACTATTCAATGAATATAAAGCAACCTGGTTTGGGCTTTTTTTCATTTTATTATATCATATCATATCATATCATATCATATCATATTATATTATATTATATTACATTGTATTATATTTTTTTGTTTATATTATATTTATATTTTCAAAGTAGGTGTCAGGGTGGCGCAGTTGATAGCGGCTAAAACTTGTAACCCAAGGGGTGGAGGTTGGAGTCCCAGCTGCGGCATTGTGGCAAAAAGCCTTCAGCAAGCTTCTGACCTGTGTTTGCTGGGTCTGTTCGGATCAGAACTTAATACACTGGAGGCCCCGTGTGTTACAAAGTGGGAGTATACTGAGGTCTAGGTTACCTCTGCCACTCTCAAAGAAATATACCTAAGCAGCATCACATGTGATGCAGTCATCATCTATCTAGACGGACAGCACTATATTTATAATTGACATCAACGACACAGTGCAACAAATTCAATATAAGTCAAAAATAAGTCAATAAAATTGATAGTTATTGCTGGTAATTAAAAACATTACATTAATTATCATACCGTAAAAAAAATTTTAAAAGGAAACTCTGTTATTTTATTTTTATTTGCAGGATAGCAACTACTGGTTGGTACCGTCTTTTCCTGACTCAAAGATTTAAAGGTTTAAAATCCCAATGGGTGTCAGGCACAAGTAACCTGTGATGGAATTAAAATGCTGCAAGCAGTATGAAGGCAGCCATAGAGGAGCCTATATTGCTCTCAGCTTCGAGCTGGAGCGCACCCAAGCAAATTTCAGGTTCAGAGCCTTGGCCAGAGGCCCTTAGTATTGATAGCACAACATGTACCCAATAATGCAGTGGCCTATATGGGAATCGAACGAGAGTCATTTGCGTTACTCCCTTTGAAAAGCATTCATAATTCCAGTGACTACAAACAATGGCTTGCAAAAATGATATCGTATATTATAACAGTATATAAAATAGATTATAATTATTATAAACTAGGCTACTAAAGAAGAGACACTCTCATTCTATTTCAATACAATGCCATTCTTAAGATAGAGTAATAACTTCTTGCCTGCGGCATAAATTCCATCTTGCAAGTCTCCATCTCGCATTGTATGCTGGGCCAAAATTCTGCAAATCAAAGATTCGCCGAATTTTCGTCCTGGTATAAACTCATACCAGGACGAAATATATTTCGGCAAGAATGCTTATATGCTATAGCATTCTTTCCGGAATATATTTCCCAATGTTCATTTGCAACCACCTACCGGGGTAGCCGGTAGCATATGCTACTGGCTACCCCAGCTCGGATCCCGGCTAGGGTAGCGGAAGATGTGTTTATGGTGGCCCTGAGCCAGAAGGCTGTCCCTCTCCCTAGACAGAGGACAGGAGAAACATGACGGTTACAGAGCAGGTCAATGCAAAGGTATACGGAGTAACTAGATGGATGTTTGAGGGAAATAATAAGATGTTCTGTATTAATGCAACAATGCAATACTTCAATAGGTTCTACAACAATACTTATGCATGTGCACTCCTCTACTTACCGTTATATGGCAGTGAAGAGCTTCAGCCGTCGCCAGCCTAAAAAAAAGGACATTCCGCTACCTTAGACAGCAAATATGACTATAGTAGACGCTACAGCATTAAAATGAGAGTTCTTCAGCTGTCTCCTCTCCTACAAGTTGTAGCATTGGATCCAATGATTGTTGTCACCTTACTCTACGTCAGTAGGACCCTGCTCTACGTCAGTAGGGGTCAACTTACAATGTTTCCATTAGTGAATGTTATCTTAGTAGCATATTAGAAAGTTTTATAAATATCGCCAGAAAATATTTTAGTAATCACGGAAGCACTGCATTCCGCACACCGCTAGGTCGGTTTCCCACTAGAACAAGCATAGCATTCCGCACACCGCTAGGTCGGTTTCCCGCTAGAACAAGCACAGCATTCCGCAAACCGCTAGGCTGGTTTCCCGCTAGAACAAGCACAGCATTCCGCACAATGCTAGGTCGGTTTCCCACTAGAACAGAGCTTTGTAGGAAGTTCTCATAGGCTATTCTTCTCATAGTTGATTATGTTATTTTATTGTGTCTCATCACATTGGTTGCTATAATTGATTGCTATCAATTGCTATGTCATTGATTTCAAATCAGCTAAAACCGTAACCATAACCATCTCATTGTTGGAAAACAATACTCAGCATTGAGCTCTACGCTATTATAATATTTCAATTTTATAATGATTTCGGTGCACTTATTATTTCGCTTAAGTTATCAGTGATCGCTTAATCAGTGCAGCTAAAAAACGTTACCAATACAACTTTGCCCTACATATTTCCATCATTATTTACTTTAGAAAATGTGACATTGTTGTAATTAAGGACATACACATGTCTGCATATTCACTCATGTGTGAACAAAGTAGATGCTGGTCATTTAAAATGACCAACATCTTACGCACAATGAAATGATTCATTTCATTGCGCATGAGATTCAGATTCAGTGCCAAAGCCAAAGATTCTTAAAGATTAAGCCAATGCAATATTATGCTATATGCTAAAGCTTACAAATTGCAAGATTATATTAACAATGAAGTTGTGTTTACGTGTCTCTTAAACTTCATAAACATATGCTTGGAAATGTTTCACTAAATAGACCTTATCATGCAGATAAAAGTTTTCCGCATAATTAGGGCTTACTGGGCTACTAGATGGGCTAAATGGGTTTACTGGGACTACTGCACATCTTCATCTGAAACTTCACTTTGTATTTTATAGCTATTGATGGTGATCCCAGCTAACAGGAAGGAATTAATCGCTTCAGTTTTCCTACATAAATTAAGTTTATCAACAGTACCTAATAGCAAAAGCCCAATACAGTAATTTTGTAGCACTTGGTAATTTACTAGCTAGATATATATATACAGAGTATGTAGGACGTTGGACATATACAGAGTACGTAGGACGTTGGACATATACAGAGTGCGTAGGACGTTGGACATATACAGAGTACGTAGGACGTTGGACATATACAGAGTACGTAGGACGTTGGACTAGCACTGATTATGTCTTGCTTTAATGAACAACGCATTGATGAGAAAGAAACCCTGACAGATCGGCAACACCAAACTTACACTGAAGATGGAAGTAATGTTGACGACGTCAAGCTATCAATATTGCGACAGAGATTTATGTTTTTACTTCTCATGTTACTTCAATTTTGTACACTTTGTACCGACACTTTCATTTATCCATTCTACCCGCAAGAGGCAAAGCAGAAAGGGTTAACAGATACTCAAATTGGATTAGTGTTTGCGGCGTATGAATTCTCCAGATTTGTCATGTCTCCAATAGCTGGCTATTTGGTAAGTTACAGAATAATTTGATGTTATTATAATTACTTTATGACAATAAATATTCCATCAGACCACTTGCACATTGTACTCTAACACTTGCACATTGTACTCTAACACTTGCACATTGTACTCTAACACTTGCACATTGTAATCTAACACTCTTGTACTCTAACATTGAGTAACTGGTTGTTGAGAATTAATCAGTATACACTTTGAGTTTGGCTACAAACAGCATCTGCTACATATGTTTGCGTGTTTATATGTTTGTGCGTTTGCGCGTTTGTGCGTTTGAGCGTTTGAGCGTTTGTGCGTTTGTGCGTTTGTGCGTTTGTGCGTTTGTGCGTTTGTGCGTTTGTGTGTTTATACACTTTAATCGTTTGTGTGTTTATACACTTTAATATTACAGATCAATATCCTAAGGATATAAATGAGAGATCATGATTACAATAAAATTGAAAAAATAAAAAATAATTCAAAAACTAAAAATTGAGTAGTCAGTCCAAGAGGTATAAAATGTATTACAAATAATTACAAAGAATTTAGAGTAAATGTGCTTGAGTGAAGAGTTGTATGAGATTTGGTGATCAAGTTGTCTGCTAGACTGGAAGAGTGTCTATGAATCAAAAACGAGCAAATGGGATATTTGGGCTAAGGGGTGGCCTGAATTTAATTTCATGTGGTTGACATATTTGGTGCATATACAGCTTAGATGGTCTGTCTGTATGCCCTAGACTGTCTGTATTTCTTGACCTGGAGCAACGGCCCTGACCGGAAACGGACAATGAGTGGCCATATCACCCCAGCCTTCAATTATGAAGTTGGCAAATTAATGTGTTAATGGTAAAGATAGACAGGGATATGATGTGGATATCATCTGATATTTATGTCAGGTGAATTTTAGCTGATCATAGTCATCATATTAGTAATGCTTTTATTCGATCTTCAAAAAGCGAGTGACTTTAGGCCCATGTCACAGAGCAAGCCGCTTTGGGAATCTTTTAATTCCAAGTGCCGTTCGTTTAGCAAATCAATATCCGATCTGGTTGCTATTTATCTGATGCAAACTGTTAAGTTTAGTTAAAAACACATTAATGCAATCTGATTGTATATTGGACATTTTTATCTTATGTGATGCAAATTTTCTTAAAGAAATATTGATTTGTTATTCTTGCTTTTATATGCTGGTATATATCATCCTAGTGTCACATAGACATGGAATTAACGTATCTACGTTGATAGATAAAAAGTGGAGATTTGGTTGACCCTGTAATATGTGAAGACGTGGATTCAACGTCTTGACGTAACATTGAATTGACGCTGATAGATCACCTGATGTCAACATCAATATGACCCTGATATTTGATTAGCATTCAATGTTGAAACAAGTTATCATGGATAATATCCTGCAGAACAAAGTCATAAGGCAGCATATTTATTTGGGAAAATCCATCAATTCTAATAGGGAAACCTCAAAAGTTAACTGGTATGAAGTTCCCTTTTGAAGTTGTTCAAGCTCTGCCAAAGTTTGAATTTAAGTGGAGCAAACAACAATTATGACTACCAGCTGAAATATTTACGTCTGAAATATAAAATAGCTAAAATAGTTTTAAGATGTTTGATAACGGTAATCATGATATACAAACTATGCTGCATAATACAGGGCACATAACTAATACTAATTTTATATAACAAAAGTGTGCAGCTGTTCTATAAAAGATAATTCCCAAATCGCAACTAATAAAATGAATTTGTATTACTACTAGCAGTCCCAATTCTCATCTGCAGCCAGTGCTGTATCCATCTGCAGCCAGTGCTGCATGCATCTGCAGCCAGTGTTGTATCCATCTGCAGCCAGTGCTGCATGCATCTGCAGCCAGTGCTGAATGCATCTGCAGCCAGTGCTGCATGCATCTGCAGCCAGTGCTGCATGCATCTGCAGCCAGTGATGCATACATCTGCAGCCAGTGCTGCATGCATCTGCAGCCAGTGCTGTATCCATCTGCAGCCAGTGCTGTATCCATCTGCAGCCAGTGCTGTATCCATCTGCAGCTAGTGATGCATGCATCTGCAGCCAGTGCGGTATGCATCTGCAGCCAGTGCTGGATACATCTGCAGCCAGTGTTGCATACATCCCCAGCCAGTGCTGCATACATCCCCAGCCAGTGTTGCTACATCTGCAGCCAGTGCTACATGCATCTGCAGCCAGTGATGCATACATCTGCAGCCAGTGTTGCATGCATCTGCAGCCAGTGTTGCATACATCTGCAGCCAGTGCTACATGCATCTGCAGCCAGTGCTGCATACATCCCCAGCCAGTGTTGCATACATCTGCAGCCAGTGCTACATGCATCTGCAGCCAATGCTGCATACATCTGCAGCCAGTGTTGCATGCATCTGCAGCCAGTGCTGCATACATCTGCAGTCAGTGCTACATACATCTGCAGCCAGTGCTACATGTGCCAACATACTTTTGAATTCAATGTTTAGTTTTGACTTCGATCTGAATTTTTCAATACGTGTACATCTGCTTAGAACGCATTTTGGTTTAGCTAGTCGGCAATCCTGTGGCCATGTTGACCCATATTTTTGCACACTGTGGGAATGATTCAAAATGGTAATACAGTGACTCCAATGTAAATGGAGAACAGTTATTATCTAGATTGTGAGCTTGCATGGTTGCTATTGTATGCTACTCTAAAAGCACATACTTAAAAGCATTACATGGGTGTTGAGCTTGATCATGTAATATTCTACTCTAGTATGTTGTATCTATTGGAAAGATAAACAGATAAATGCAATACACTTTCAATTTTGGTATTGTTTGTGCAAGTTGAAATAGAGGTTCTGATGTCAATAAATGATATACTGGATGTATATATTTAGTTTTACAATGAGCACATAACTCATGCAGTGAGCAAATTCTTTCTTCTTTTATGGTACTAAGCTTTTTTTAATTTGATGTTAGTTTTATTTAAAAGTAGGTATGCATACATATACATACGTACATGCATGCATCGCATTGCATTCATGCATGCATATAGTAATTGAAAATAACATGTCCAGATTATAATTATATTTAAGTCAAGAATTTTGTGAAACGATGTTGCTGCTAGTCTTTTCGTCGTCCAGTTTCACTTAATTTGTCAAAAAAATCACTCCAATCCGGTTGTAAAATGTGTGGATCGAGAAGATCATCTACCCGCAGTTCAAGCTTCAACAATACAAATAAAACTGTTTAACACAAACAATTGTGGATTTTGCATCAACATATTCGGCAAAAATTTATTTATCGATCTATTGTACTGGAGACAACTGCAGAATCAAAAGTGGTGTGCATTTGGTGATATTGCCGAGGAATTGTCAACACACCGACAAATATCACTCATGGGCTGAGTCCCTCAGGTTATTATTACTAATGTTTCAATGTTTTGTTATGAGTGTTATATGGTTTACTCATGTCGGGAGAGTTTGACGAGTCGGCAGGATGCCAATACAACATTCAAGTATTGGCTTGGATATAGGAGGCCAAAATGACATCCGAGTCGGCCTGGCCGATTCGGATGTCATATTGGCCCAACATTGTGCACACTTATTGGTGTCAGACAGCTGTCTTCCAAATTTCATCATTTTTAAGTGATAGTTTACGATTTATATTGAATTCAGCTGGGCAGAAATTCGGCTCAGCCAAGTAGCAGGCATTTCATCTCAAATTGTATATAAAGCCACTGTGTTTCTATGTTCAGCCTCTCATTCGCATTTGGAGCCTGAACGATCATGTTCTTTGTGTAAGCTACTGAATAAACGTATTGAACTTTATACTCACCTTTCGTATATCCTAGAGTAAAGAGACTCTCTTGCCCTTGGATCAGCGGAACAGTCTTTAACGCGATCGACACCTGGCCTCCCCCTCCTCCGTCTCCATTGCGAGAGCCAACTGCAACGCTAGGTAGTTGATGGTCGGTCTGGTGGTGGCCTGAGCCTCTCCTGTTTGTGGTATAGAGTTACCTTCTCACATGACAGCAGCCTGAGGTCTGCCGAATAGTTTCCCCAATCTGAGAGCACTGGCAAAACTATTGCAATATAATAGTTTTGTAGAGAGAGCAGAGACGCTCAAGTGGAGAAGGGGTGGTTGTATGAGAGAACTAAGAGCAACCAGTTTAAACCACACTTTAGTCACCATCTTACTTATGTTATCTTACCATATTACTTAAATTATTGATTTTAGTAAATTAAAGAAATGAAATTTAAATTCAAAATCAAATTTAAGCATATACACTCTACCGAGATTCAAATGAAAATACCAAATACATAAAGTTAAACTCTGCACAAAGTTAAGTATAGGCCACACACACCTAATCTTTGGGTTAAGTATAGGCCACACACACCTAATCTTTGGAACTACCCTATAACAAAAGTTTGAAATTGGAACCGAAACTATTACTAGTTGACTCAAACCTTGAAGTTTTGTTGATCTGACTTCGCCAGGTACATAACTAATATTAGTTACAGGCAACACTTCTCATTGGTTAGAAATTGAGACCGATAAATGTGACTTCACGCACCGCTGACAATACGATGTGATGCCATGCCAATCACTTAGCGTCACCGTACATGATGCTAAATGATTGGCTAACTAAATTAGGTTAAGTTTAGGCTAGTTGACAGAACGCAAGTATGTGTCAACCCCTGAACAGAACTAACATTTGCTATGTTTAAATATTTGTAACTAATATAAGGTGTGTGTGGCTTATACGTCAAACTCTGGAAAGATTGTATACAATTATTGTTGTCTATTATAACCTGTCTCAAACACAAACTCGGTACTGGAGTACCTGTGATTATTTATTGCTCCTTATATAATTATACAGATAGTAAGATGGAGTCCAAAGAGTCTCTGTGTATTAGGAGCTACATCCTCAACTGTAGCATGCATCACTTTCGGGTAGGTGATTATATAAACAGGAGGTAGAAAAACACATCCGTCTTTTTGCTGTTAGGCCGATATATTTGGAGCAAGTTATTATAAATTAAATATATTTGTATACATACATCGGCATTGGCATGTATGAATACTAATACAATTATTGTGCCAATAAATGGTCATTATTTGCCGATCATGATCAAAACGCTTACCATGACAGAGATTCACCCCAAATTAATATACAATAATGTATTGGCAATTTATAGAGCTTCGAATATAACTTGTGATGTTGTTCATTGATCTGCGCAAGTGTCTTGTGATGTATTACTCAGAACAGCACAAGCAGCTGACAATTTTCAATATGTAATAACAGCCAATCTATTGTAGGTTGACAACTTATGTACCAGGAAGTACGTACTTGTACTTGTCTTTATGCGTTCTAATTCGGGTAATAGCAGGCGGTGGAACAGCAATGCTAACAGTAGCTGCTACAAGTATCCTGCTTAAGGCAACAACATTTGCCACAAACACAGTGGTTGTGAGTATAAATATAACCCTTCATCAAACATCTAATGCATGTAAACAAAAATAAAATAATAATTAGTTTAAACTGATTTAATCCATGCAAATAAGTTAGTTTGAGGTTGTTCATTCAGTAGCTCCTGAGTTTTCGCTTATGTTTTTTAATGTTAATGTTAAATTGGGTAAGTTTTCTCAGAAGTGAGAAATTATTGTGGCCGGAGCTACGGCTACCATATATGGCGCCCAATCTACTCTCAGTTTAGAACCTGAACACACACAATTTCAGGTTCACAGTCTTGCCCAGATAGCACAGCATGTACTATCTGGACAAGACTAATTATCCCCATACTTAAATACTTTTAAAGTGAATATGCCAAACAACTTATGGGATTCAGACCCACATCCTCACTCTTTGACTGTTGCGAATTATCAGAACAAATTATACTGAGAGAGCACAATGAGCAAGCGCTGCCGAAAATGTCTTCGCAGTCATCAGTTTGCATGCCGACCTAACTTATGCACTACAGATGCACTTGTGGTCACCTTGGATAAGTGGACTGAACAACAAGCACTGAACATAAAATCTAACGGAGCTATATAGAGGTGATCTCCAAGGACTTTTCTAAGACATTTGACTCAACGCAGCCTTCATGACTTTCAACAACACTAAAATGAGAGATAATATGCATAAACAACTAACTAAAATTTGCATTCAATGTTATGTAAATTATGGTCGATGAATATGCGCTCCTGGAATAGAAAACAACAAAAGGTAGATGTGTTTCATTAAGCTCCGCCGCTTGCCGTTTCTCTACCATTCATAAGCAAAATTGAAACTTGTTCATCATCCTCCTTCATGCACCCCTCACTTATGTGCTTATTTCTACGTAGCTTGATTTCTGTGCAAATCATTAGTGCTATTGATTTGCTTTCACTGTTCTCAAATACCCTACAAAAATGACTAATTGCAATCTCACAAAGAACTGGCTGCAGTTGTAATTCCCAAGAAGTGAAGTATTCTACACAAATAGTAAACCATATATATTCACGTATTTCACCAGTCCTACCTGGCAGTCGCCGGGTATCATTGCTGTCATATTGCAGCAAATCAGCAATGGCGTCTTAGTCGCTCTCACCCCAGAGATTCAATGGCATCTTAGTCGCCCCTTCATCATCAATTGGCTAATGGCTAATAGTCCTCACCATCATCTGTTGTGAAAAAAATACATTCTCTGACTATGATACTTCTATCCAAGTAGGTGTTCCATGAGGTACTCTTGCTGGGCAATATTCTGGCTGTAAACTGTAAATTAATCGCAGTACTCTAAAAAGTAAGTCATAATTCAATTTTTTCGAAATTAAGATTAATTAGGAGACAAAATAATCTTGAAAATTAACCTTGAACTTATTTAATCTTAAGTAACCTTGGAATAACTCGATCAAGGAATGGCACAGTTATTGGCAACCGATTTTCTATTTCTGTTCAACTTTTTTTATTTTACTATGAAAATTAGTATTCTTTAGTGAATAATGAAGTAATAATAATAATTATTATTATCAATGGTTATCAACCCAAGGAAGTCTTTAGGGGCCTTGGTTTTACGTCATATTCTCAGTTTCATTTAAGCCAACCACCCTAACCTACTACAAAGTATGTGCTATGCCGATGGATAATAGAGCATGCATAGGTGATCCACCTCTGATGATAAGTATACATATAATAGGCCTACCAGTAATTGTTTTAATCTATTTTAGAATTTAATGGAAATGATGCAGGGTGCTGGTTTTACAGTTGGACCTGCCCTCGGAGCTGCAATATATGCAGTAAGTAAATTTGATTCAACTATTACATACAACATTTTGATGGATTATATTGATTATTGGATTTGACTGTTGAGAAATTATTTTTCATTCTATAATATATATTTATAACTGAGAATGTGGGCAGCAACGTAAATTATGGTTCTGTGCAAGGTGTTATCTAATATCTATGTGAATATTTACGATAAACACTTGGACCTATTACAGGCCATGACAAATATTAATAATTATGATTTGACTTATACACCATATTAACAGTTCTGAAAGCATTGTGTAGCTTTACAACAAGTAAAATTATCCACAAGGAGAGCGTATGGTGATTGTAATAGATAAGGTGTGTAGCCATTTAGGTAATAGATAAGGTGTTTAGCCATTTAGGTAATAGATAAGATGTGTAGCCAATTAGGTAATAGATAAGGTGTTTAGCCATTTAGGTAATAGATAAGGTGTGTAGCCATTTAGGTAATAGATAAGGTGTGTAGCCATTTAGGTAATAGATA
>JAOQGN010287222.1:0-16175 GCA_027564295.1 Himantozoum antarcticum | reverse complement strand
ACTATTGTATGATCGCTGGTTGGGAAGCAATGCGTTGCGAGACAATGAGAACAATACATTGTTCTTGACTTCATTAGAAATATGTAATTGCAGGAAGTAATTAACCAAATAACCAAATTCACCGCCTTTGATTCACAGATGTGAGGGTTACACATTTTTTTGCAAATAATAATCCTGAGACGTAAAATAGAATTATTATAACGTCGGTAGCTCAAAATCTGCAAGTTATTACAATGTGCCATGGCCTATAATATCAGTCGCATCAAATAATTGGCTGCAAGCAATTACCTTGATACCCAGTGTAAGTGTGGCCTCTTGGGAGATTGAGCAAGAGAATTGTGTGACATATCCCAATGACATCCTTGACTTCACGCTGTATAATGTATCTTACAGAGTCTAACAAGTCCGTACTTTTGTGAGCAAATTCGCATTGCACAAGCAGAATCTTAACTTTCACATCATCAATTGCCTTTCTGTAGAATGAACTGTGTAACAGATACAACATTTATTTCATACTCCTAGGAAGTAACGGCGTCAGTAGACAAGAGTAATTTAAATTAACTTCAGAGTTACCTATGAACATACTCCAAACTTCCCTCAATGAATAAAGATATCCATGAAACATCAGATTGAAGTGGAAATGTTTAACTGGGAAACACTGAGACAAACAATTATGTTTTCAATGATGATTATAAATATAATTATGATAACTATAAACCCAACATCTCGTATGCATATGTATCTATATAATAAACACAATATCTCGTGTGCATATCTCATGTGCAACCATGGTTAGAATACATTTCAGTGCTATAAACCAGCTAAAGCTTTCTACAACTAGCTACAAGGAATTTATTGGCTGAGTAGTCATGTGACCAATGACATCACCATAGGGAACGAATGGCAAAGGGCATAGGGACCACATCACAATCTGAATCAATGAGAAAGCTTTAATTTTCGAAATGCCGTATTAGGAAAAAAGTGATACTTAGGTTTGATCGATATATATTTTTCTGGTAAAATATTAATACATCAAACTTACATGTACATGTATATCTGGTACGTCTGATGTCTGTATGGTCTATATATCTGATGTCTATACCATCAGATATATATATATATATATATATACGCATATATATATATACACACATATACGCATATATATATATATATACACATATACGTATATATGTATACGCATAAATATATATATACACATATACGTATATATATACAAGTGAATCAGAATTTATATGGTTCCTAGACTACTTCTCTCCCAAATATTTGACATAGCTCTACTGTCTACCCTGTCTGTATAGTGTAACAGTATGTCATTGTCAATGAATCAATAGCCACTTCCATATTTATGTCATCAATAAATATCAGTATTATACAACACTCAGCAGGTACAAAATTATGTGTCTATTATTATGTGCGTAGATCATCAACTACGTAGGTGCGATTCAGAAGGACATACACCTATATAATTCTTGCCGTCACAATGTACTGCTGTGTTGTAGAACTACAGCAGTATATGGAGTGTCTTATCTATGATATACATAAATGAGTAATTATAAGGAGCAATATAAATATCATGTTTAAGAATGGTGACGGAAATCACTGATTACAATTAGGGAGACAAGCCATGTGTGCTCCGATTTTAAGGTGAAGGTATAACGCATTAGATCTGTAGTTATTTCCTTACAATAACAAAAACACAAATATTTTGTAAATTTCAACTCATTTTAATATGACTAGTGAAATAGTTTGCTTTTTCTCCATATTACAGAGAATGCAAGAAAAAGCGAACTGGTAGTGTTCAGTTAAGGGTAAAAAGTACAAAAATTAACTCGCCACCTAAAGCGTTAAACAGATCATACTGTAATACTGTCTTGCAATGCAAAGATAGTCTGTAACTAATTCCGGCTGAAATATATAGAAAAGGAAAGAAAATATATAGAAAAATATAAAGAAAAATACATAGAAAAAGAAAGTGCCTAGAAACAATTACTGTACATCTAAAGCACCATCTTCCTTTGAACTTGAGATATAATTTTGATTATTTAACAAACCTGTCGCCCATCTTCACCAGGTTTTCCTTCAACTCCCTCTACACCAGCATCTCCTTTCTCACCTGTCCGTCCCTCCTCTCCAGGGCGTCCCATATGTCCTCTTTCACCCTGATTACCAGGTATCCCTTGCACGCCCTGATCACAAACACAAGTATATCAGCAGAGTGACAGCATTAACAGCATAATAGTTAACTGTACAGAAGGAACAGCAATTTTAACTTTTTTAAACTCTACATTGAAAACATTAGTACAATTTTTGTTTCTAAGTTTCACGTTAAATATTATATGTACAATTTATAGTCAGTTCCATTTTTCCGAAACTAGAGAAAGATGAAACGCTTCACAAAAATTAAATTATTATTATTATTGTTATTATTGATAATAATTATTATTGAAGGTAGTATATTACGTCATCTATGTGACGGTTGGGGCTTTTTGCCGGTTAATTGATCTTGACAAGTTGTCAGCTAACCAGAAAGCAGAGATATAATTATGCTAGATTCGGTTACGGAAGTGGGAATTCGGTAAATATTTCAAAATTTACATTTTCGCCACCCAACCTCACATAGATCACTCTTTTCATACATCTCCTCCCTACTCATTATAATGGATCTCTCCATCAATCTAATTTTTATGCCGTTCCAGCAGAAAGTACATACTCAAGGCAAAGCTATAACTGTTATCTGTCCCCCCAATAAACAGATTGGAGGAATTCCCAAATAAAGAGTGAAACTAGCTCGGCAATTTAACAATGCAGCTGGCATCGTCAACATAAAATTAAAGCCACAAAATCCATTATCAACCAGTATATATAAATCATAATAAATTGGAATCAAAGAAAACAATAAATACAATCTATGATCAGTTTCTAGTAGCTATGATTGTGATGATGATTATGATTTATTTGTCCATTGCTAAAATACCACCGGGGGGTATACATATGTATATAAAACAATTGGTCACAATGATAAAATAACTATAACAAATTTGGAGCACCATATAAAAACAAAGAGTTGAGGCGCTTGTTAGTACGGGCCTTAACTAAAAAACTGTTCTTAATCTGCTAAATGTCTACGAGAAGAGGATTGTCTATTAGGTATGAGCGAATGTAAAGGATGGCATTTGTTTTCTAAAATTTTATAAAAGTAGTTCCTGCACAAGTATTCACTGACAATATTTATCTCTGGTGCCTGTGAAACTGAGAGCCTTTCACTATAACTATTGACATCAGGTAAAATTATTTTGGTACACAGTTTCTGCATGTTTTCTAGTTAGATCATAATACTTACCCTATCGCCCTTGATGCCAAGGCATTTACATCCTCCAGTGCATTGTGGGTTGTTTTTCGGTGGAACTTTTGTAGAGTTCTAGAAATGAAAGAGGGAGATTGGTATACTGAAGACACAGTCGCGACATGCCTACACATCACTGCAGCTGCAGGCTAACAACGTACAAAACTCCCACTAGCAAATAACACAAGGTTGGTATACTAAAGGCACAGTCGACACATGCCTACACATCACTGCAGCTGCAGGCCAACAAGGTACAAAACTTCCACCAGCAAATAACACAAGGTTGGTATACTAAAGGCACAGTCGCGACATGCCTACGCATCACTGCAGGCCAACAAGGTACAAAACTCCCACTAGCAAATAACACAAAATAAACTTCCTCAAAATATTAATTTTAATCTCATGATTTTGCATTCCAATAAAAATGCTAAATTTACTAATAAAAAGTTTATAATGTGTAAAATATCTTCAAAATCAACATGATTATAGCCACTATTATGGCTGATATGGCTGATATTGGCTACAATGGCTGATATTGGCCAAAGAAATGGAATGTATTAGTTATCTCAAGGCATGCATGTGTGACCTAAGCTACATATTAGTACCCATAAGGCCATACCCATCAGGACATACCCATAAGGCCATAACACACCACGATAACTGTGACTGAACAGTAATGATATCAGTTTCTTTCAAAAAAATTCTAAACTGAAAGGCATGAATACCATCGAAACTCCGTTATGTGCATAGCTAGCATTTATTTTATGTTTAGCTTGGTTTTAATATTGTGGTGTGGGGATGCTCAGTTCGGAGCATGAATGTAGGTTTCCAAGAAAAGACAACTTAGTATAGAAGTCAGGCTATCTTAAGAATGTGCTACTTGGTACCTATACCCGTAGAGTTAAACTCCCTTAATGTAGGGGAGATAACCCGAAATCTATGCCCACCCAAAAAACTGGACCCTATGTGGAAATGACCGACTTGTTTGTGTGTTTGAATTCCAATGAATGTATACATCTGCCTAAGCCAAACAAAGCACAGTGCTAAGATCAGTAGCAATAGCCTTACACCTACTAATGTAGTGGTGTAGGTAGATATACTGAAGGCCTATATTGATCTCCTGTAAACTCAACAATTAGTTAAAACCAATAAATCTGTCAAAATAGCGGTGATGCAAGTCTGTAGTATGAAATATATTTTACATTTGTGCAGCTAATGGCTTAGTTCCATTTTGTACAATATGTACTTATTTATATAAACACATTTTTTGTGCCAGAAATACTTTGACAGTGTTAGGCGACCCAATGAGATAACTTAGCCATTGACTACATGAACCTGAGTTTGGGGACATTCCCTCAAGTTATGTGTGCTAAGTATGATTTTTAGTAGCTCTTAGGTGCGACAGCGATCGGTGCCTTTGCAGCAAAAATGAGAATCAACCATCTAACACTAACAAGACTGAAGTTTTAAAGTCAGAACAACAACAAGCTGCATTGAAATGAAAGTAATGTTTTACTGTAATACGGCGTAGTTTTATATACAAATAACGATATTTAGTTTTTTTTTATCAGCGCTTACTTTCAATGCTTACTTATCTTTGATCTTCAGCTGTGTCATGTCGTTAAACATCTGTTAAGATTTACAGCATTGATTTTAACCTCCGATTTGCAAAACAAAATACTAATTCCGGATAGGTTAACAGCAATAATGCCAAAGGAAAAGTGGCCAACTGTTTGGCCTTCCTAAGCAAACTTCACATCTCCCAAGCGAGACCATTGGCATCGCCCCTGACCCTTGGAGTATCAAATGTTCCAACTGGTGTGTTTCAATGCTGGGCTTGGTAAGATAATGAAGTAGACTGTTGTGCGTCTCAACATCTAGAATAGGAAATCCGTGTATAGCAAAGTCTAGGCAGCGAGGTTTAATCAATGTCAATAAATATTCAAATATGTTGTACCAAATTATATTTGCTACTCTCTAAACCGACAGGACAAGATATAATAAAGAAAACAATTTCGAGATTTCAATACCAGTTTTCCAAAATTTATTATTAGGAGAAAGAATGTTGTTTTTATAATTACAAGTATAATAGTAAACTTGCGGAATTCATAAAATTAATAAAATATATTCTAAATTTGGTTAAGAACTTTTTATTAGCGGAACCAGGATTCTTCAATGAATTGGGTATAATTCCTTTTCATTTCGGTCACCTTGACTTAAACTTTGTGTTTGGGTTTTGGCATCCAAAACGGGAAATTAGAACTTAAGTTTTAGCCACGCCGAAGAAACGGAAAAGAAATTTAACCATGAATTTATTAACTAATTTAATGAATTCTTAGTCACCCAACTGGAAGAAAGTATTGGTTGGAATTAATTTTAGCTAATTTCGCTAATAGAAAATTCACCAAATATTAATTCCGCTAATATTTAATTCCTCAAGAAATGTTGGGAGCTGTAATAGTAAGATTTGACGGTTATAGATGGAAAACAACACTTTGTGTGATTTTAAATTTCGCTAATTTTAAAATTCTCCAAAAATGAAGTCTGCTAATTCAGGTTTATGCTGAGGATTTGTCAAAATTAAGTCCGTTAATAATTTCGTCCAGTAGGGTAAATCTAAATCTAACCAATGATGGATATTGTCTCGTATCTAATATGTAACTGGTATACACTCACATCACCAATGGGTTTAGGTGTAGTAGTTAGATTGAGGTAATCCGTAGGCCATGTGAGACCGTCAGGTAAATCTCCTCTAGAGGGAAATACACCGGCATTCTGTACACCCACCCTCTCTGTATCTATGTCTATGGCACGCTCTGTGTCTATGTCTGTGGCAAGCTCTGTGTCAGGAGCTTCCAGTTCCAGACTCTCATCTCCAGAACCTTCATACTCAGCAAACAAATTTGCAAATCTTCCAAATTGTCCTGCAATTATAAATGGTGGGAGTGGTAGGGTATATCTGACCACTGTGCTGGTAGTGTCGGAGTATAAGCATATGCCTCAGAGGCTACACAGTGTCTGGGGTCTAGCAGACGTCGCTGAGAGAGTGGGATCTCACCTTTTATAACCTAGCCAAATGATGTAAGGCCTTAAATACGGTAACGGCAACTCAAACCTTTTAAATGCTTAATACAAAAACATTAAGCACTCGCAGATGTCTACTGGGTAGAGTGTGATCTGATTCCAAGACCTCAGGACTCAACAGAGAGCAGCACTCAGCTGAGCTACAGCAGGCTCACAGAGATCACAGGGTTTGCCTGCTTATACTAAATGCAGTCTCAATGTAGGCTATGCCAGATTATGCAAATGATATCAAACATCACTAATAATTTAATTCAAAATGTAATCCAGCTACACTTCAGAATTATATATTTGCAGATCCGAGGTTCACATACAGAAAAATAATTAAAACAATTTTACTTTACAATTATTATAATTATGCATTCAACAACGGTAGGAGATCAAATGTAATATACACGAATTAAGGCTACCTCAAGTAGTTCCAGAAGATACTGGCTAATAGTGGGCAGCTTGGAACCCTGCATTGCATGTGGCGGTGTTTTAACTTCACTTACAGCTTTCACCTAACTGTGGTAAAATATCCAAGAAAACACCAGTTTGCTTGAATTACAAGTCCAAACCAGATAATTTCCAACAATTTTCAGTATGTAAATTTTGTGTGTGAAAATTATATTGATAAATTATATCACAAAAATCACCAATATTACGGAGCAAACGCCATTGAATATATACAAACATATTTATATACAAATAGTTACAAATACCAATGGCTACTTACCATTGGCACCATCAGGTCGTGAGAGAGAGACGCATAGAGCGATAATTAAATATTTCATATCCATCCTGATACACTATCAAGTGTGATATTATTTGAGATTTCAAGTAGCTGTATCGTTGCTCCAGTAAATTCTGTAAGAGGTTCCGTAAATGGTAAAGCAGAATTTGAGATCGTCCTTCAATTAATCCATTCGAGTCTTGTGTAATGAACAAACTCCTAGGTGAGCCGACCAACTACGAGAAACTAATTAATCAACACAAAAAATTAACAGAGCCAATACTAATAGAAATTGGGGTTTCTAAGAGGGGATAAAGAGGGCGGGATAAATATTAGAATACAAGCGCATGTATTCAACAAGCGCATGTAATAAGAGTCATCAATTAAGAAACTCGATAACACCATACTAATTAGCTGACAGAAAATAGCCCAAAACTTTCATATGCCAGATATATCCAGGAATCAATTTCTACACGTTGGTTTTGGATTTACGACAAACTGGCAGTTACCCAAGTAAGGTTTAGCGGTTTACTGTGTTCCAATTAAATATTTAGTTATATATGCACATTTATCCAAATTGGTTATGCAACCCGATTTTCAAGATGTGCTAATCTTATCCATGCTTCAACACAAAAAATAAAAATTCTTAAATAATTACAAATTACGAAATATTACCCGAAACCATGTAATAATTGGGGCACTGAGAAAGTGCCACCACATTTAACCTAGGGGAAACATTGAGCAGCATGCAGCAATCATCAACTATTTACAGGAAGAGTCAAAATACTGACATAATAGACAGTTTGTTTAAAGTTGGACAACACAAAAAAATCTGTTCACAAGTGTTAATAGTAGCCCATAAAGAATGTCACTGAAATCTGGTAGTGGATAGGGGAGTAGTGAGTACGCTGTGCTGCCGTGCTGGCAAGTCAGTATGTTACATCACAGATTATGATGTCCAGTATCATACAGCAAAATGCTCGACATGTAGCCTTCAATGAAGAGACAGTGAGAAAAGAGAGAAAAAACTCAATAGGGTAGCATAACAGTAGACCAGAACAGTAAACCGGAACAGTAGACCGGAACAGTAGACCGGAACAGTAGACCGGAACAATAAACGGAAATAGTAGACAGAAATAGAAGAACGGAATAGTAGACGGAATAATAGACGGAGCGACGGACATAATTTACATAAAAAACTGAAGTAGATAAAGCATAAGTATAAAGCTTAATAAAGCGTAAAGTGTGAAAGAGTCAAGTCCACATCGTTGTGGCAAATTGAATAATAGACGAGTCAAAGATCCCAAAAATATTAAATTTCAAAACATTCAATTATCACCCTTTTGGCTACCAGAATAAACACTACTTTATCAAACCAGACAAGGCACTGCAGGTGCTCCTTGATGTATGATTGTTATAATTACCCATCAACATCACAGGAAAGTGTGAAAGTAATATAAACTTTTGGCAGGTTTACTGAGTTTAGTCATACAAAAAACTCACCTACTTTTCCCAAAGTAGATAGATTGTTTAAAATGTTCCAACACATTCAATAGAATTTATCCGACCGACTCCCGATGTCTGATTTTTATAAAATGCTTAAAAAAAATGTTTGTCAATGTTTTAGGATCTAAGACTAAAAGTAAATTAGCTAATAGAAAATAGGAATGCATTGATTGATGGGATTATATCAAAGAGTAGCAATGTAGGAGCAGGCAGTAGGATTTGAGATTAGCATGAGAGTCTTATGTAAGGCGGGGGCGTCAGATAAAGACTCCTTATTTATATGTAGAGCCTTTTCTCCCTGCCACCTACAACTAGGAAACCTTTACCATTAATGCTAATTTAAAGAGGTGTGTTTACATGCACTGTTAGCGTAATGATAGATTTAAATATAATTCTCATTTGATAGACATCTATTACTGGCCATTACTTTATTGCCAAGTCCAATGCTTTACTTTGGCTCGTAGTATAATAATAGGCTGCCTCACAAATAGGGTGGTACTGATGTACAACTGTACTAACAGTTAAACAGTGCAAGTTAGTGGGAAAGTCTGGCTCATTATTATGCAATAAAACATTAATTGTACTGGTTGAGGGGTGCCTATATATACAATAGTTCTCAAGACTGAAGTATTGTTAGAGATAATGAGAGCTGACATCTTAGACATTGACTGCCGCAGCAGCAGCAGCAGCGTGCTTACATTGTGGGGTCCTAAAGTCCTACTATTACAATGTGAGATCCACAACATTGTCAAACATGAGAAATAATATACTGAATAGTATAACATACGTATGTAATAGTTAATATATTATACAATATGTTAGCAGGTTATAATAGTAGCAGTTAGTTTAGTAGGAGTAATGAAATAAAGCATGTCTCCAACCATAATAAACTAATATTAATTAATGCATAATACATTAAAGTATTTCAGCTTGTTAGTGAGTCAAAAAATAATAAATAATATGCATGCAAATAAAATAATGTAATATAATGTTATATTTGTCATAAAACTTGAACAATAAATCAATTATGAACTTTGATTATTAGTTGAAGATGGACGGAAAACTGCCACTACACATAACTTGATTGTTATATAATACCAAAATGACAAGAATACCATGGGTGCATCTAGCTAACCATTTATACATAGGAGAATGCATGACATAAAATGATTGTATGTATAGACTATAATTATTGGCTAAGGGGTACTTTTACGATGGAAAAACATTTTGCATAAATATATAGAAATATAAAAATGCAAAGCCATTAGCGAATAGAACCACAATACCATAGAAGTGAGCTGAATACACCCCTGGTCAGGAAGTTTATAACTGATTCCATAAAAACCAAAACATTGAGTGATCTTCTAGCCCAGAGTATGACCAAGTTACATAACACTATTAGTGTGAGGCAGTCACTAGTGGGTACCTCATCATATACAATATCAGGCCTCACAGAAATAGTAATGACGGGTCATCTCTCGTGACAATAAAACAAAAAATTAGCAGTTCCGTGATGTTTAGACTTAAATTACTGACGTATATACGTAATATGATAAGCGGTAAGAGGCTTCCCATTACTGCTCAAACCATCATGCATCATATCCTATGGAATGATTTGCAATTACTTCAGTGGAAGAAGATTATTGGTTAGAATTAATTTTCGCTAATTTAACTAACGCCAAATATTAATTTCACTAACATTTAATTATTTCAAACATTTTTAGAGTCTTAGTAGTAAAATTTGAAAGTTTTGTATAGAAAACAATGCCTTATGCGATTTTAAATTTCACCAGTTCAGAATTTGCAAAAATCTCCAATTGAGTTTTGTGTAGGGTATTTGCGGAAATTAAGCCCGCTAATAATTTTTTCCAGTAAGGTAATTAAAAAGGGGGACAGTTAATGAATGCAGTGACTGGGATGAGTGATAATTGTCCAGCAGCAGGCAGAGTGACGCTAAGCCCTAGTTACATTACAAACAGCGGGGAGGTTTGCACCTCTCTGAAGGATATATTACGATTTTAGTCTAGCCGCATTAGTATTAGCTACCAAGTAGGGAAGACGACTCCAAATGAAATTAGGGACCATTTATGCTGTGAAGTCGTCTAGACAGCCATAATAATTGGATCTCATTATTCAATACTATGACTATATCTAATTGTCATGTGCTTAATCCCAGATAATAATTAGTAAGCTATTCAATATGCTGAAACTTGGCACCTGTAAGCTAAACCCGCTGCTCCTACATGCAACCTGATAAGCGCGTAATGTTAAGTGTTAACCATTGCTGAGAGAAAGAGTTAAGACAGAGCCAACAGAGAGTGAGCGTAACCATAGCAACGGAAGGGACAGCAAAGATGGTGGCCATAGGTCACTGAGCCGCAGTCCTTCTCTAGGCTATAAGTAGATACCTGTGCAACTTTGTATAAGTAGCTAGACAGACAGCCAGACAGTAGCTAGCTAGACAGCCAGACAGCAGCCAGACAGCAGCTAGACAGACAGCCAGACAGTAGCTAGACAGATGTACTATAGTTTGTAATATTTTGTGCTGTTGTGTAGTATTCCAATTCCATCTAATTCTCTTAGCGCCTCTAAATGCCTACAACAAAGCGTAAAAACGATAACGGTTGTATGTAAGGGAAGGCATATCACATGCTTGAGACAAACATAGATGCAATCCAGGACTCAATCGCAAACCAGGCAGAACTACCCTGGCCACTGCTTATGTGGAGACTGTCAGAGTATCTGGACACTTGACACTGGAGAATGTGCTCCAAGTGCTCTAAGTGCTCCATGCGCTCCAAGCGGGTAAAAAGAAGTAGCCTAGACTTGATATTACAACGACATACGACATACGACATTGTATTACTGCTAGCTTTACAAGCCTGAGACAAGGTACAGATGCATGTAGTACAAGGGAGAATAATTCCATAGCATTATAATTATTATTAATTACTCTAACTATAAAGAGCTATTCCTCTATTGATGTTCAATGCTGCCATTGTGGTACATTACACACTTGTTGAATTAGTTCAGGTGCTTTCTTCTGCCAAGTGCCAAGAGTACAGACTGTAGATCATGGG
The DNA here is from genome assembly GCA_027564295.1 of Himantozoum antarcticum. Taxonomy (NCBI): domain Eukaryota; kingdom Metazoa; phylum Bryozoa; class Gymnolaemata; order Cheilostomatida; family Bugulidae; genus Himantozoum; species Himantozoum antarcticum. The sequence continues at coordinate 4,426 of JAOQGN010287222.1, read as the reverse complement.
TGGGCAATCTTTATGGCCAAAAGGCCAAAATAAAAATGCTGATAGCGGGCAAGGCCACGTTTCATAGCCAGATACTGGATGCGCATGGCATATCGGTTTGCTAGTACATGCACTTAATTAAAATGCACTTAATACACATTAAAATGCACTTAATTATGACAGTTAGGTGCAGGATTACACATTTTTGGAGAAACCGAAACTCCGAACTTCAAATTTGAAAGTTGTGAATGTACTTGCACTTTCTTTGTTGAAAGATTCCATATAATATAGCAATTTTTGTGAAAATAATTCGAAATATTTGTGACATGTTTCGCTATGCGAATTGGTATGCGGAAATCTTGGAAAGACATTTTGCCAACTTTTTGGAAGAAGTTACCAAAGTGAAACCTTTCATTAATGTTTCAAATGGCTTCCGCTATATTTGAAAGTGGTATGAAGCAGTGGCCAAAAAGTATTTAAAAAGTGGTAGTCCTATATTTTCATTTGAAGGTTTCGGTAAATTTGAAGATTGATGAAATACTGATATTCAAGAAACCATTCTAAGAAATAATTTTTTGATCTCAGCTCATTTCCCTTATTAGTCTTTTAGCAGGTTTGACACTGATGATGATGTCGCTCATGATGTCAGCATATTGTCTTGGAAAAAATGAAGACAATGAAATGTGGACACGTGGAAGCAGGTGCTGCATTCTATGTTTTCGAAATGACCAGTTATCTATAACTAAAGCATAGGCAGAGAAGTTGTCTTCTCCTAATCACGTCCGATTACAAGCCATACTAAAATTCCTATTGCAAAGTTAGAACCCCGTTAGAACCACAGCTAAGCTGAAAGACTACAAAAACTGCAGAAAACAGGGTATGTGGAGAGTGTCGGACAGATGGCTGTCAGTTAAACGGGACCTACGGTATGCATCTTGTTCTTGTAGACGCCATACTAGGAAATATCTATTTGCACTTGTAGGTATTTTCCAGAATTTTCATTGAACGCAACGCATTTTAATGCTGTTGAATTCTCAGTTCTCAGTGGAGTTCTCAGCATTGTAATGGCCGACTGTAGATGGAAAAATCCATGCAAAATTGTTTTGCCACAGATAAGTCAAAAGGCCGCAAGTTAGGACTCAAAAGGCCAGCACAGCCTGAAGGCCGCACTTCGCTAACCACTGCTGTAGATAGTCAAAAACTCTAAAAATGTCTTAAACTATTATTTGCACTGTTTCTTTTTTATATAAGTATTGAATTTCATCACTTGCCATAATCCAAATCGTTTTGCCAAACACTTTAAGCCTGGTACCCATATATGTCATTAACGTCATAACATTCAGTATATGTTGGGAGTTGAGTCATCACATGATTAGTGCTATTTTTTGTGTGGGAATTAGTAAATAGAGGCACACTCACTCATATGATTACATATACATGGGTCTCAGGAAACACACGCGGCATGCGTGTGTCACAAATGTAGCAGCTTGACCGACCTGGCTAATGGCTAATGACACACGATAGATATGATAGCTAAGATCGGTCTCCATGCATCTCACAAGTCATGTGATCTGGCAACTTTGTACTGTTATGATGTTAATAACATGACTGTATGGGTATCAGGCTTTAGTGTAACAGAAATATGTAAACCAGAAAACTTTCAGGCTTTTAAATGTCTTTTCAGCTCACTTTCAAATGTCTTCTATATAAATTTCATTTACAAGTATAAGTATGATCTTATAATGTGTTATCTAATAATTGTATGTCTTAGATAGTTGTTTACACGTCTATCTTACTGCAATACTGAAATGCCGATATAATACTGCAATGACACTTACTTAGTATTGGCTTTAGCAAGTTTTCCTATCAGTATGGCAGAGTTCTGTCTGACTGCGGTACTCTTCGCCTCTCGTACAACTACCAGCAACTTCTTCATATTCTCTTTATCTACAGCCTCATGCACCGCCGGCTCCTCGGCGCAGTGGCTCAGACACAGACATGTGTTACCTAGCAACACTTCACTATCACTAGAGAGTAGCTTTAGTAGACTCATTACCGCTACAACACAAATAGTAAGACAACTAAGTTCCAGCAATAACAATACAGCTTTATACTGCAATCTATTACTCACTATTATATAATAATTATAACTTTGCTCTAATTTAATTTCACCAGTACTCAAAAACAGAACAAAACCAGTTGACATTTTTACAGGGAGACCCTATTGTCAGTGAATGTAATGGTAAACACATTTCACTACTTTGCAATGTAATGGTATAAGCATTTCACTACCCAGGTGGTTTATTGCCTGTCAGCAGGAGGGGCATTGTAGACTGCTATCATTGTGAATATTTGATGCCGAGGTCATATGGCCAAAACAGATTGAAAATTATTTAATTTTAAGATGTTCCGCAAATTTTGTTTTGAAATAAACTTATAATTGATATTTCATTTGTCTGCTAATATTTTTTTATCCAATGAGTGAAGCTGCTAAAGATTAAATGAATTGAGTTAATGATTTATTGAATATACATAACAAATAATTAATAAATATTTATTAGGATGTTCAACGATTAACCTTGAAAGCCTTTCAGTTAATCTTCGAATAATCTCAATTTTAATCTACATTGAGTTCCATCAGTTTCCATTCATACCCAAGCTGTGTGACTTTCTGAATGCTATTTATACTAATATTTTAAGCCAAAAGTTTAGATAAAACTAGCATGTAATGGCATTTCATGAAAACTGACACCACCATGGGACTTTGCCTGCATTAACATTAGCCGGGCAAATAATAAAATGTCCTTTACATTGATAGAAATATGAAATAAGTAGAGCAAATATGCTCAAATATGCATTGCGTTACAGGATAATTAATTGCGATCAAATAAATTAATTGAGTTAATCTTCAAAATAAATTAATTTCAGTTAATATTCGATTAATCACGACTAATCAACAGCCCTAATATTTATTAATTAAAAGTTTGTTGAAAGAGATTCTAGAGTGGAGAAAGTAACAATATCAATACAATAGGAATTCAAATTGCGACTTGATCGTGTTATCTTCATAATTAACACGATCAGATCAGTTTAAATAAAAACTAGATTAAAATAAAATTCAGTGGCTCAATTTGTCAATAAGACTGCATTAGCCAGTGCTTGAAATATAGAAATTAATTAGTTGATACGCTGTCATATAATAATTGATATGGTTTGCAGTTTACTGTATTGGTGATATATATCAGGAGTTTTCCCCTCTTTTAATAACTATTTCAAAGGAAAGGTAACTTCTAAATATTAGTACACAATGCATGTAACAGTGTAACAAATGCAACACTGAAAATTGTAAGGGAATTTTCCCAAACTACAGATCCCATTCCAATCCAACACTTTACACAAATGGAGTATAGTGCTTGATTGGGACAACTCCTTCGAAAACGGTTGCAATTTTCAGTTTAATGTTACAATCATGTAACATGCAATCAATGCGTGTAGCTACATGTACATGTAATGTAACCGTAGAGTATTGCTGCTAATGCATCAAATGACCATAGGACACATTTAGAAGATTAACTGAGATTATTCTTTTCATGTTCAATCTTAATCTGGATTGATTGTTTAGGTTCAGGTGTAGCTCAGTGTTGCTCAGGTGTAGCTCAGCTCAGTGTAGGTCAGTGTTGAAGTATCCCTAACCAGAGACGTTGGGCAGTGGTACTTACATGTAAACTAACTAACCCTAAACTATCCCCCGGCATTATGTCCAGGTGTGTCAATACATCTGTTTCATTTTCTACACAGTGCGCTAGAGAATGGTTTAACTTGAGCGGCTGGTTGGCTCAGTGGCTAGCTTCTTACTCATGGCCCACAAGGCCCTGGGTTCGAATCCCAGCCGGTTCATCCTGTTGTGAAGGTGAGCTCTTCATTTCACACTCAGCTTCTGCTGCTCATACAAGCTTAAAGCTTAAGAGGCCCGTTAAAGTTTAAGAGGCTCGTTAAATAGGGAGCAAACGCACAGCAGTAACAAAACAAACAAACTTTCTACACAGTGCACTAGAGAATGGTTTCACTTTCTACACAGCGCACTAGAGTGTGATTTCACTTTCTACACAAGAGCACTAAAGAATGGTTTAACTTTCTACACAGCGCACTAAAGAATGGTTTAACTTTCTACACAGCGCACTAGAGAATGGTTTCACTTTCTACACAGTGTACTAGAGAATGGTTTCACTTTCTACACAGTGCACTAGAGTGTGGTTTCACTTTCTACACAGTGTACTAGAGAGTGGTTTCACTTTCTACACAGTGTACTAGAGAGTGGTTTCACTTTCTACACAGCGCACTAAAGAATGGTTTCACTTTCTACACAGTGCACTAGAGAATGGTTTCACTTTCTACACAGTGCACTAGAGTGTGGTTTCACTTTCTACACAGTGTACTAGAGAGTGGT
>JAOQGN010287111.1:0-16185 GCA_027564295.1 Himantozoum antarcticum | reverse complement strand
CAATCACCTTTTTTCCTATGACAAAGGGAGAGTTAGATACAACATTTAGCAGAGGCAGAGGTCAGAACAGGGTTATAGTCAAAAATGATTCAACCTTGTGTCTTGTAAGGTGTATTGAGGGAGGTAGACATACCCCTGTTAGAAAGGCAACGATAATTCCAACTTACTCAACTCTTTCAGCTCTATCCTTCTACTTCCACACACACTGAGACCGCATCATTATGCTATTGTTGTTGTTGTCTTGTCATTTTTAAAAGCAGTCACTCGAAGTACGTATATTTGGAACCAATGCTAAAGGTTTTATGGTGATGATGCGCTGTCGTTGAACAATATAGGTGAAAACACTAGGATATCATTGTGGAACTTGCCACTGCTTACACTAGGCAAGGTATGGAAAGCACGAGTTTCAAAAAGGGCACACCACCTATTTACATGGGCTTGGTTAAGCTACCATCATTCTGCTGTTGGTGTTGTCTCCTTGCCGTTTCTAAAAATATTCACTTAAAGTATATTTATAACCAGTGATATTAGTTGTATTGTGATGATGCGCTGTCTGTGAGCAGTCTTGGTGACAAAACAGGATATCATTGGGTGACCCACAACCGCTTACCCTAGATAAAGTATGGAAAGTGGAGTTCTAAAAAGGGTACACCCCCTATATACAGAGGATTGGTTAAGAGTTTCATTGTGAGGATGCACTGTACATGATAAGCATAGGAGACAATAGCAGGATGATATCATTGCAGATGCCTGTGAACGAACTCGTCACCCGTGGGACAAACGGGCTCACATTCCTAAAGAGCACAACAAATCGCTCAAAAAAAAGGAAACTCACCATTTTTACCAGTCTTGTGGAATTGTGCTTCTTCCGAGCATCCCTGTTTTCTTTGGCAGCTCCTACAGCAAAAACAAAAGAGACTTGGTAAAGGCTAATTAAAAAAAACAAATTACAGCAGAACCATGCCATTTCTTTCTTTTTGGAAAAAAGGAACTCCATCATGAAGCAGGAAAGCGAGTCCAGTAGAGACTTATGTAGCAGCAAAGTGAGCCCATTAACTGAGATCTCCCTAGTTAACAGAAACCCAACTGCACCAGCCGAACTCCACCATGATCACCAATATGGCCATTGATGCCGTTACACCAAGTATCAATTTTCCAACCAACATAATTAATAAGACTGTGACAGATGTATATGATTGAAAGCAACTTACTTTTCCTTTTTTTTTGAGCACAGCCGACCCGGCTCTAGCAGGAGTTGGCAGTGCTCAAATGGCCCTTTCTGTTCTATCAGAGGCCGACTCGCTGCTGCTTTCTGACAAGTCGCCAGCGAGACATACTCATACTCGATTCCGCTGTCTTGGCATTCTCTCAGAGGTCGCATCTTAAAAAGTAAGAGAAAAACCCATACAGAACCAGTGGATAGAATATTAATATAGACAACTTCACATAAAACTTTGGGGTTATTTTGAAAATAGAGAGGTACTGAAACCATTTGTTCACCTTTTTGTGAAAAGTTGTATTTTTGCGAAAACAGTTAATTTTATTCACGTCTTACTACATTAGATATCGTTTTAAAGAAAAGAACATGCCTTAAAAAAATTTCTGGTTTTGCAATCGTTTTAGTACAATAAATGATGCCAGCAAATGTGCTTTGGAACTAAGGAAACAAAATGAAGGCTACAGAAATTTTTTCTTTGAAAATAATGGTTTTTTCACTCGTTTTGAATACAAACAGATTTTTTACCAAACAATGAAATTTTTTGAAAACAATGGTGTTTTAAAATGACGTCATTTTTTATTTACAAAACAATGGGTACTGCAATAATATTATAAATTATGGGTGCTGCGATAACTTCAAAACAATGTTGTTTTGGCAGACAACAGATCTTATTGGCAATCAACAAAACCATGGGTTGTTGCATGCAATTGATGGTATTTTTCCATTTAAAAAAACCATGGACGTCGTCTAACACTCGTTTTTACAATAAATGATGGTGAAAAACCTCCTTGGTACATGGCCTTCTTGACAATAGTGGTCTAGAATTGGCATGTTAAAAATGAACATTTTTCACAAATGTTTGTCTTTTGCAAACAATGGTGCGAAAATAGTGGAATCTATTTGAAAACAATGGGTTTTTGACAATGAAATTTCGTTTTACAAAGTAATCGCTTTTTCTGCAAATGATATATAATAGAACATTGGAATTTTTTTGAGAACGATGGTTTCTTTCACAATGGTATAGGCATCGGTAACGATAACTGCCCACACTATACTACTGGTAATTTAAGAATCATTCAAGCCCAGCATGCAACACACAATCTAAATTTAAGATATTAAATCCCCGACAATAGTCGTCTATAATGGACATATTAAAAATGGTCATTTATTGCTCAAGGGATTGTCTTTTGCAAATAACGTTGCTGAAATAGCGGATTCTATTTGAAATCGATGGGTTGCTGAAAAATAGATCTCGCTCACAAAATGATAGCTTATCCCACAAACGATGGGTACTAGAACAATGGAATTGTTATTGTTGAAAACAATCGATTGTTTTAACAATGTATTTGTCTGCACTTCATTACAAACTCCAATTATGACAAAATTTAAAAAACATATCCATCCAATCACAGCGGAATAGTGCGGGCATTCATGGGGCATTCATTCAGTGCAGGCATTCATTACGAGTAATGTAAGGATCTTTAAAGCATCAAGCTCACAACATCCAATCCAAAATTTAAATATTCAATCCATCCAACCCCAACATATATTATGGCATAGAGTTGTACAGTACAGTATGGTATTTGCCGTATTATACTACTAATAATTAAAAAGTTCTAATCATGTGTAAAAGAGTGAGCACAGGAAAAAATAAGAGAGAACAAACATCGTTCTCAGTATAATATACCATTGTTCATTGGAACATTAATCTGACCAATCACAATGCGTCAGTGTTGTGATTGGTCGGGCACCCATTTGCTAATGACTATGCAACTAAAGAACTGAAGAAACCGTTTAAAGCAAGCCATACATGACAAATAAATAGTAAACAGCTGTCAGGGTTCACTCTGCGCCAACACACCACTCTGTCATCACTCTAACTCACCGTTCTCACTAATTCTGACATCAATATCTGATGGCAATTCCACTCCTAAAGTAACGTGCTTACAAATTAGTGTGTAACACACACACAAATAGGACATCTTTGACTCTTACCTTATCTCAGTCTATAGTGTGTTAACTTTTTTTTATCGGTGCCGCTCTCTTCTGTTGTCTCTACGGCTGTTGTTGACTGTCTGTTTGATGAGCGGTTACAAAACTATTTATATTGAGATGAGGTCACTAAAAGATGTATTGAGTTCATGATCATTTTGCATATCAGATTCAACCCCAACCTCCTACATAATGATGACCCATACCATATCCCCATCCTGACGGGACCAAAAGGATGACAATATCAGAAAAATTAGACGGCAAGCCTGCATGCTTTGCCCACTGCTGCTCGCTGCAAAAGAACAAGCGGATCACAACACAAAGGGTTAGGGTTATGCAGTAGGAGTGTACTTAAGCGTATGAAAAGGAGGAAATATCCATATGTGACAAAGGCAAAATTAAAAAGAAAGAAAAATGGCAATTAAATCATTATTTTGTGAACATTTATGACCTTTTGTTTCGAAGCGATGGGCGTCGCTGCAAAAGGGTTGGCATTTTTCTAAAAAGGTTTGAAAAGTAAAATAAATGAAAACTTTTTGAAGAGAGATTCCCGAACAGTCGTATTCAAAAAGCAGTGATCGTTTTCAGAGAACTGTGGTCTGTTTTTTCGAACAATGGTCGGTTTGAGAAAATTACAAAAAAGAGTTTGCAACCTAAATTGTCAGGAGGGTATAAAATCAAAGTAGTTCATTTATTTTGAAAACGATGGTTTTTTTTTCATGAGCACAATGTTCGTTTTCCCAAGGTGATGACTGTTTTAGGAAAACTGATAAAAGGTTGGAGCCCTAAAATTGTATGAATCCATCGGTTTCTGAAGACGATGGCTCATATTTTTTTGAAAATGAAACAACCGTGTTTTTTAGGAAAACAATGTATTTCTCTTTTATAAGCGTTGCTACTTTTTGTTATTGTTTTTTCTTGAGAATGATGTTTGCTTTGGCGAGACGATGGCCGTTTACTAAAAGTAAGCAAGATTTTCACCCTTAAAAAGGTATAGAGCCATCGTTTTTTTTTAAAATGACGGTCTGTCTTTTGAAAACTACCGTCTTCTTTTCAAATTAATCCCTTTTGTGGGGTTTGGATCGTTAAGAGAGCTTTGCTCACACATTTTGCATCCTTATGACGGGTACAAACCGTCCGTTTTTTTAGAACGATGGTATTCCTTTTTCTCAAATATTTTTTCCAAAGCGATGGTCATTTTTAAGAGAAATAAAACAGGTTCACAACCTTTAAAAGGGCTTAAAACCACAGTTTGTGTAAAAAGATGGTCTTTCTTTGGGTAAATGATGCTTTGGTTGGGATATGACGATAGCCTTTTTTAAAAAAAAGTTTGGACCTTGAAAAAAGGGCACAAAGACACCTTTTCAATAAATGACGGGTTTCTTGCAAGGGTGTCTCATTTCCTTCCCAACCTCGCTGTTCTGGCACCGAGAGGAAGTCATAAAGGGAGTCCTTTTTTAGATTGGGGGATTGGTTTTTGCTATGGGCGAGAAGAGTTGTGGTTGCACAACGAACTCCACTGGTGACAAGCCTTACCACCAGACATTTGGCAGAGGAGGAGCGCTTCTCTTCCATTTTGTCATGACACCACCATGCACATACAAGGCGCACCACATGTTTTACAAGACCACGAACCAAAGGACCGGCTGTTCTCGTTTCACATCGCTAGAAAAGAGGCATAGTTGGGAACGTGTGGTGGCTATCGCCACCGCCCTCAGGGGTTCGTGATACTTTGCCAACGTTTACCGGCTGCTGAACGCTAAGCAGGCCCCATTTAACATCGCGAACGGCGACGAGTTTTCTATTTGTGCAATGGTCGAGATGGGTGCTGATCTGGACGTGCAATATGCTTCTGGAAGGACTGCCGAATGACTGGCAGGAGATCTTTGTCGAGAGAATCTGCAACACGTCTTCCGTCTGCTGGCTGTCGATGGATCGGACACTGACGTCGAAGAAGAGGACAAGGGCAGCAGCAGCCGGTAGCTGGCATTTAATTTTGTGTGAATGCTCTCTCTTTTTGTAATGAATCGTTTTGCCTAAACCTTGTTCCTAAAGAGACCCTCCCTCACGTCTCAAAACGATCGTCTACACAGCTTGTTCACTGTCAGAACAAATGACAAGAATAGCAACAAAACCCATCATCTCGTGCTGTGTGTGTGAACCTGGACCATCGCTTTCTTCTAGTTTAATTATTCGTTGCGTTGTCAAATAGTCTACAAGCCGGCACAATTTACAAAAAGCAAATGTGACTGGCCTCTTCTTTTTGGACCCTTTCCAATTGGTTGATACATGTGTAAAATGATGTGCGTGTACCTTTTCTCTGTACAAAACATCATAAGTGCTAGCGGTGAATCCACTACATCGAAAGACTTGAGCGGAGGCGTGGCAAAGGAGTTGAGTAGGTAGGTGTGACTTTTTCCAATCGGGCTCAATCGATAGCTGTTATATACAACCATCGCTTTGGAGGTATTTTTAATTATAAATCATGAAAACCTCCGTCACAATATGGCACAAAGTAAACATTGCACAGATTGTTCAAATAATTAAAGCAAGAAGCCTACACCTATCGTTCAGGTACCTCCCTTCCACCCACTCAGTTGTTGCATAACATATTTTTTTCATGCTGCTGAATTTGTGAATTTCATTGTTTGCTATATCTTTGCTCAGAAAAGCTAGAGGCGCTTGTAAAATGATGGTCACAAGAGATCAGGAACTAGTTCTTAATTAAAAATTTGTACACCAATCGCTTTGTTCCTCTCACACAAAGGCATAATATTTATTGTAATTTATTTGTCTGGAAGCATATTAATATAGACTCCTTTAAGAACTCTGCCATTGAAAAGACAGGTTCCGAATGACATTGTTTTTGCTTTCAAAAAACATTAGTTGTCATCGCCTATTGCCATCAATTTTCTTCTGCAGGTCTACCATTGTGAACCAAACGAAGAAAGAGGACAAAGAAGACACACAATTCATTCCTAATGTAAGTTCGCCCGTTTGATGTTATTTATTGCTTTTCCATGCAAAAAGTCCCTTTGTGTTTTCTTTTAATAATTGTTTTATTTTTGATGATTGTTTAGATCAAAATCCAAAAACTGGTATCATTTAAATAGTGTTAGCATCGTTTGCTGTTCACATTGTTTCCATAAATGATAGCGAGTTATTTTGTGATGCTAAGCTTTGCAGTCAAATAAAAAATTGATGCGGAATTGTCGTCGATTAATTTAATTTAACAAGATAGCTGGCGTCATTTTGGCTGACAGATTGCTGATATTTCAGTCAAATGTGATCATTGTATCATCCTGAGCAAATGGAAGATCACAAGAATAGCTGACCGTCAAACGTTGACATCGCTTTTAGTTGCAGACAATGTCACGTCCTTTGTTGCTGGTGTGTTGTTTGTTTTATATCATATTCAAATGATCACTGCACATATGTGGAAGAAGAATGTCTTTTTTTGTATGATTTTACTTTTTCCTTCCGATTTTAATTACCACTAAAAAATAACACGGTAGTTCTATAGTCATGTGTCAAGAAAAAGTAATTGCAGATTCTCCAAACGGTAATCATTTTTGTCATGGATTTTTCCCTTCTTTTGTGTGATTTGGCTTGTATTCAGTTTTGTACAATTTTATGCTTAGGTTGAGTTTTTGTGCATTTATCTGTTCTAGTGTTCATATAACCAGCGAGGAAGAGGATGAGTTGTTGGACGAGGATTGGTGGGACCATAACTATGCCGATTTTGTGATGGGGGACTTTAATCCAGAAAAACCATGCACAGACACTTGAACTGAAGAAATGGATCTTGACGGTTATTGCCACCACAACAGGAGGCCGTGCCTCCATTGTGGCTATGTGTTGGAGAAGGGGCATCGATGCATGGACTTTCTTGATGAGTGTCAGTAGGAATAACTTTTATGTACTATTATTCTCCTTTTTTTTAGTGGTACAACAGGAGGGCAAGCCTCTACGGTAGCTATGTATTGATAGAACGGAGCGTGCATGTTAGCAGAAATAGCTCTGCTCTCATGTACTTTTATTGTCATTTATTTTCTTTCTTTTTTGCCATTGCCCTCACAACAGGAGGACGTGTCTCCGCTGTGGCTAGGTATTAGAAAAGTGGCGTCTAGACTGTGGTGATGGGTGTCAACAGAAATAACTCTAATCTTATATACATTGTCATTTATTTGGTATTTTAAGAGTCTTCTTATGTACTGTTGTCATTTCCTTGGTATTTAAGTGTCACAACAGAAGGGTGTGTCTCCACTGTGACTATGTATTGGAGAACGCACAGACTTTGGTGATGAGTGCCTGTGGCAATAACTGTACTGTCTATGTACTATTATTGTCACTTTTTTGTATTTTTTTTATTGTAAGCACACATTTATGTAAATGTTTTGCATTTTTTAGCTGGCAATAAATAATCAATCAATCAATTTAAGTATTGGATTTGTATTGGAGAGTGCCAGTGGAAATAACTCTACTCTGTGCTTTTGTATTTTAAGTATGTTGTACATAACATTAAATAAATGAAGTACACATATCACTCGACAATCAAATATCAATCTGCCTCTACCTCACTTCACTTCAACTGCTGGACATCACCAATCTACGTTCCAAGAAGCTCTGCTGTGGAACGAATTGCATGTCAACATAAAGAATATTAAATGCAAACTCAAATGAGTAGGAGTGAGCTAAATCTGCATCAGCTGGGATGAGTGGCTTCGCCTTGATTTTGGCTGCTGATGTGACTCCCTGTTTAAGTTCTGCTCCTTTGACTGGCTTTGGTTATTGCCCATGTGGGGCCCATCGTCAGTACTATGGGATGTTCCTCTGTTCATCCTTAACGTTACTTTACTTTATCATGTGATTATTGATGAAATGCAAATACAAATACAAAGACAAAACACACTCAGACCCTCGCTTTCCATGTAAAAGCTAACCTTGTAATATGTTTTTTCCATCAGCTCATTAGGTATTGGTTAAATTTCAGACTCACAATTCGGTTTTTTACTCTAAACGACTATCGTTCATATCGGATTTGCAAATGTGAGCTTCACCTCCCGTTTGTATCTGTTATGTACAACAGACAGTGGATAGTAGTTAAATTAAGTATGGCATACTCTCCATACCAAACAATTATGATGATGATATTCTTGAGTATAAGGAACATATATAATCGATCTCTCCAAATGAGTGTTGTTTACATTATTTTGTAAGTCCATTACACGATGGTCATATAATGGTAGGTTTAGTCAGGTCATCAAGTATCCCAAAACGATAGTCACCAAAACGATAGGCCTGGATAGTTCTTCAGCTCCCTCATTTTTTTAATTTGATTAGGTTTGTTCCCTATTTTATCTTGTTATCCAGTAAACATTCCCACTATTGTTTTTGTTTAAAAAATCCTCACCACCGATTAACCTTTGCTGGGTACATGCTAATATATTCCAAACAATTGTAATCTAACAAATGGTAATCTAACAAATGGTAATGATCCCGGAGCTCAATTTCTCAGTCCAATATATTTTGTTATTAATTTCCTAAACACCATTCCAAACGATGGTAATCTAACTATCATTATTGAGTATAGAGGCATCTATAATCATTCTCTCCAAACAACTATTGTTCACATAAAACCTCCTACCTAAACTATGATCAACAAGCGATAGGTTTCGTTAGGACGTAGAGTTTCCTAAACACAGGTCACCAAATGATAGGTCTGGATAAGTATTGGGATTTACAAGACCTAAAACGATGGTCATCAAAGGATGGGCTTGGTTAGGTCATCAAACAAATTATGCAGCTCTGTCACACTCAATTAAAAACAAATTTGAGGAGTGTTTGTAGAGTTGTCACACTTTCACTTTCACTTTTATTTCAGTTTGGAAAGATCATAGGGAAAACCAGCTTGTTGCGAGCTCCTTGGTCGGCTGCTGACACATTCCTGGAGGGTATCAATCTGCTCACCCTATACTACTCAGGCCCCCTTTCCTCCACTTTCTTGACCATTTATGTTCGAAGTCATGCTCCGACCCACCGACAAACAGGCCAGAGTTCCTGGATGAGGAGTTGAGGCCATGTCTCTTTAGGAATCTGATTTCTAAGCGACTTATTCTTGTTCCGATCCACTGGCCAACTGGAATTAAGTTTTCGCAGCGTTTTAACGGAAGCATATCTTTACCGGTTTGGGCGGAAGTACATTTTCACAGCTGTTTAACGGAAGTATCGGACAACCAGAAGCGGAAACGTTTCATTGGATTGACAGTCAGTAATGTTTGCATTTCTGAATGATTGCAATTTTGTTGGATGATGCAAAAATTTGTTGAATGATTCGAAATTTGTTGAATGATTCGACATTTGTTTAGTGATTGAGAACAAATTTATTCGTACATTAACTTTGAACACCTGCCACTTTTAATATTGAAATGGGTGAAAGTGGCAAACAGTTCAATCTATCCTCTGAGATAGTTTGATTGGCAATGAAAATAGGGGATGTACAGTTGCCAAATTCACAAAAGATTATCCAATGAGACATTTGATAGGATGTTTGCCTGCTATGGTTGGATAAATTTGACTTCATGTTGCGATTGAAAAAGGCTGCTTAGAACTGTCAATGAGAATGGAAATTGTTCCCATAAAAAGAGCTTGACTTGACTAACTTTTCATTCTCTCTCAAACACACACATTTCAAACACAAGCAGAAGAAGAGAAACAAGGAAAACATTGTCTCAGAGTATGCTAACTGAAAGTTCTCAAAGTTTGCTAATTCCAAAGAGTGTAGGAGCTTTGAAACAACTCAGGAGTGACCATGAAAATGGCAACACCTTCTCAAAACAAGTAAATGGTTCAAGAATGAATGGAGGTAAGGCTAAGGAGCGTCAAACCATAGCCATGGAGGAATCCATTGACAAGTGAATAATGATGTGCCAATGGTGCAGGAGGAATACCCCTCAGCATATCAACTCAAGCACAAAAAAGACAATCTCAGTCTCCCAGAAAGTCACTCAGGCTGGAAAAAAGAGAAGGGCAGAGCATGAATTGAATGACTTGCATCGGCTGGCGACTAAGATGAGGTGAGAAGCTTTATATGGTTTATAAAAATGCTGAATCATTCAGCAAATCTCGAATCATTCAAACAATCTTTGAATCATTTGACAAATTTTAAATCTAATTTGAAGTTTCAAATCATTCAACAACTTTCAAGTCATTTGACCAACTTCACAAATTTTGATCATTCAAAAGTGCAAACATCTCCGGCTGTCCGTACGATGAAGCCTTTCCGACTCCGGTTGTCCGACACTTGCGGTAAAAAACCGTGAAAACGCACTTTCCAGCTGTCCAGTGGATTAGGCTAAGTCGCTTAAAAATCAGATTCTTTATCAGACGGTGGACCTCAAATCCCAATCCAGGGATTTTATCTGTGGATTGGAGCAAGACTTAGAGCCTATCTGGTCGAAAAAATGTGAAAAGGAGGCCCGCATCCCACCCTCTATTTTCAGCAAAGTCACAGTCTAGTGTGTGCCAGACCCTAGAACGAAAGAGTATTTGAAAGCCCCACATATACTACTTCTCCTCTCAACAGATCCTTGCCTTGGGTCATTGACCGCTGTCACTCTACTCCACAGGGGTAGGGTAAAAAAGTTTCAATAGTGGATGTGTAATAGCACCTCAACTTTCCCAAGGATTCGCCACAATCCATAGAGGATAGGAATACTAATGCTAGATTTGTTGAGATGAGATATTGCTTTGACATAATTATGCGCATGTAGCAGTGTCTATCTACCACGAAATCTTAAATGTTTTATTTATACCCCTTCCTGATTTTCATTGATCTTCATAGTGTTTCCGGCTTTAATTCTAACACACATCTGACATATATCTCTCCATCGGTTTTAGGAAGCCGCCAAGTTGTATTTTGGACAATCACTTGGTCAGAGACCACATCCTCTGCAGCAATTTTTGGAGCGATCTTTGGATCATTAGGTATTGTTGGAATAATAACTACTGCTGCGGCTTGCGCATATGTACTGAATACCTCAAGAGGTAAGAGAATATGCCTTATTATTTGTATAACTCAAAAGGTTTTGTTGCTACTTGTATGTATATCTCAACTGAAATAATTATGAACCTTAATATTTATGGACTGTCAATATTTTGTTTTGTTTTGACATTTCAGTAGGTGATCTCCAGATAATAGCCCTAGTCTAGTGTTTAGGAGACAATGGCACAGCTTTCAGCATTGCACTCATTGAATGAAAGAGGAAACCATCCAAGTAGTCGGGGAGACTAGAACCCAGGTCTTTGCAGATAACGTGCATCATTGCTGCAAGCGGTAATGTCATGCCATGTAACCTACATGACTGTATACTATTAGATGGAAGCTCTAGACATAGATCGACAAGCCATGTATTTTCCGGGCTGTCCGATTCCCGAACCTTTTATTTTGAAAGATAATGCAGCAAGGTGGAGTAGCATGCAACGCTATATGGTATTGTGCATAACAGCAAGTATATTGCTCTTATTATTGTGTTCCACCACATAATTATTGTATCTCTTCCTTGCAATATAAGTTCACATGATCCCAAACTAACGTATATGATGGCTATTCTACAGTATGTTATCTATAGATTACATAATTTCAATATAACTCTGATGTGAGCTGCATATTGTTGAAGGCCTCAAGATCACAGTTACTTTTCTGACTCTCACAAACACATTTATATTAAAGTATATCATTCACAGGTCAGCGAGATCAAGAGAACCTTGACAATGACAATCATGCAGAAATGGTGGACAAGTTGCCTGGTATGTATTTGATTCTAAATGCAAATTCCCAATATTGACTGACCAAAATTATCAGAACTATCTGGGCAAAATTACCTTTAAAGGTTTTATAAATTTTAAAGACTGATGGCAGGAGCATCATATGGAGTTTTGCTAACTATTTTTCTGTAAATTCCTGTTCAATTTGTTTAAATTTTTTGCATAAGCATTGCTGTATAAATCAATACCATAAATCATCTTGGAAATTTTAAAAAGTTGTAAAATTTAGTAGAGGGGCATCTGATGACAATCGCAATGTTTTATGGCACAAGCCAGTATGAGGCCAAAATATTTTGATAGCATTGCGATATGGGCTGACTATCTTGAATGTTGATCAGGTTGCATGCCCAAAAATCTGATCCTGTTTGAATGTTGAATTTCAACTTTGTGCAATGTTATTGATTGGTGATTGAAATTTAATTCATATTGTCGATATTATAATATTAAATGATTGATTTTGTCAATAAATTATTAATTTTATCAAAGATGTTATCTCTACACCCGTTAATTCTGTGTTGTAGTATATGAAAAGAGAGCCCTACGTGTTGGCTTTACAATGAAACTAAGTCTGACTGCCTAGCGCAATTCCAACTAAAGTTATGAAATTTTAACGGGGGAGTGGGGTGGACAGCCAAGCCGCACCCATATGCTTGACGGAGTCAAAGAGTTAATAGTAAGCCTATTCATAAACTCACCATTGGTAAAAAATTATAGATCTGAATTTCTTAGCATGGTAATGCTATTTGAATCTTTGGTACATTATTGATGAACAAATTAGAGTCGTCAGGCAAAATTGGTGTTCAATTATTTAAAGCTTTTGAAAGTTACTAAATCTCCTGGCCACGATAATTCGGAACACATTAGAGCAAACCATCAATATTTCATTTAGTCTGACGGGGTATGGGCACTACAGAAGTGAATCATGTGTCAAACTAATGCATTGAATGCATTTACTATAGCTTAAATGTTGACTATTACTCTTTATGATTGCTAACTCCTGTCATGTCCAAAACCTGGATTGATTGATTACTAAGCACTGTGATGGCTTCACTGCGCTCCTCCAGAGTCAATTAACTGTAAATAAGCATAGGACCCTCCCTCTTATTATACTTACCATATTATTGTTATACTGTACCTGGCTAGTAGCAGCATAGACTAGTCTGGCTCCTTTCCTACTGGAACCGGCAAGGAGCCAGATCTATCGCTGTATAAGCAACACTGAATCATATTCTGCATCTCACTCGTACGTACCTAACTGTTACAGTATTATAAACTGTTGTACACAACATTAATATGACTTGTGCATGATACTTGGGAAATTTTCACTATCCACCATGTTATTATATAATTCTGGTTGATTTCAAATATTTTTACAGCATCCACTCCTTTCAGTTTGTTCCCCATATGTAAGATTACCCATTCTTAGAGTAGGCTGCATAAATTTAACAATTGATGGAGACTCAGTCGACATTTGATTATGATTATTTTGACAGCACAGCGCAAAAAGGTAGTAACCTCGCATCAGTATAGTGTAGTAATAGTATGTTTACTGTAGTCACACCACTCAACGTTGAAGTTTGAGCACGCTCTATCCTTTGGCTTTTGGCATGCGCCCCAAGTCAATAGCTTACCTGCGCTTGCTGAGAAATATTTTACTAGTATTTGTCATTACAAGGCATTTGAGAAAATCATTCATACAAATGCTAAATCATATTTTTCTAGTGTAAACATCAGATACCGTAACCCACAGTTGAGGTTGAGTAGCACATTTATCTTGTATTAAATCAATGCACCAAAACTAAAGCTCAAACATGTCATCATGTTCACAATATCCAGAATGGGTTCTGCAATGTGATGTGGGTAGCTTATTACTAGCACATGTAATTGGAGAAAAATCACAGCTGTTCATCTCACAATCACAGACATAGCAATTCTTTATTTCATAAGCTTTGTTATCCTCAGGCCAGCAAGATCAGGTAGTAAACACTGACAAGGACAATCCAGAGGAAAACATAAACAATGAGACGCTGCCAAGTAAGTTTCGTACGTAATTTTTAATATCGATTAATCTTGCAAAAATTAGATTTTTGGAGATTTCTTCATTAACGTTGATGATTCTTCAGAACACATGGAATTTGTCAAAGTATTATGAGGCATAAACAACAAATGGAAAGCAATTATGGTTAAACCAGAGAAATGACAAATACCTATATCTTTGGCAACTCTATAAAAATTAGAACTCACGTTTTGTACAAAGTTTGGATTGGTTAATTTGCAGTACTGTACACCATTGTACACAGCGATATCAAGTTTGTGACTTGTGTCCTGTGCTTGGGTACTTTACTGCTGTCCACCATATCTAGATAATGTCTGTTTCCATAATATTTGTTTGCTGTATATATAACTCCAAATTGTTGTCCATAAGTAACTTGGCTCATTGGCAGAATGGGTATTATTTTGTTCATCTATATATGTAGTTATCAGCGATTAAATATAGCCAGATCTAAATATTTTACTTCCTATTTTTGCAGAGTGACCATCGGTTTCCAGAGCCATGCTTGATGATCACATTCAGCTATCTACGCTCCACATGATATACTTCTATTGATCTGGCATCATAGACCTAGCGGAGAATCTATACACATTAAACTACGCCTAAACCATCTGATCAGATGTTCAGAATACCTTTAACGTGTTCTAGTTTATTCTCTTCTTCACCATCAGTGCTAATAGTATTATAATTATCATTATGATTATCACATTAAGCAACATTGGATCTATTGTCAATTTATTTTACTGAAACTACATATAAAAAGTAAAATTAAAATTACCGTCACTTTTTATTAATAACAATGTTTTTATCAACAAAGTTGATACCACTCTTGCTACATTGGCTGTAGTTTAAAATTAGTCTAGTGCTTTCATAGTTGTGAAAGTACTAAACTAGCTCTTGTATTACTATTAGCATTAGAATGAATATGCTGAGTCAGTGAGTTACACATATCTGACTCAGAGGGACTAGCACAATCAGGGAGGAAATTATTGTCATCAATTTTCCAGTTCACAATTATCACCAGTTGAACTCTTATCCACATCGGATAATCAATCAGCCAATTTCCAGCTTTGGTTGAGAAAAATTAAAACTTCCAGCCATCTCTCGGAAACTGTAAGCAGGAAAGGATCAAGAAACGTCGTTTAGGCTAAGAGTTGAAAAAACATCATAAATAGTGGTTGGTGCACCTCTGTCAAATAAATCAATATTTTCAGCAATATGCTTATTTTTATCTAAGATAGGCATTTACAACGGTCACATATGCAAAACAAAACAAACTTTAAATAAATGTTCCTACTATGAAAATAATTTCCGTTGATTACTCATTATAGCCATAGGCTATCATAAATATATGAACTAGATACCAGAATATCTACATTTCACTTATCTATTGAAATGAATAGTTACAGCATAGTCCCAATGTTTTTGCAATTAAAGGAACACCGGTCAATCACTTCCGCAAATGTTCATCAACTATCTCACTATGGAGTTTGTTTTCTAAATTTGATATGACCCATCTAATTTCCATATTCTGAGAGAAGTATAAAGCTAGAGCTTTGAAGTCACTGTGAAAAGTGATCCCGCTGAATTATCTATAAGCTGAATATATTTGTGGGTTGGGTGGGAGTGTGCAGGTTGGGGCATAGAACAGGAAGTAGAGAAAATCAGATTTATTGATAATCATAATCAGATAATCAGATTTATTGCCACTGGGAGTGAATTTTCACACCTAGAAGTCTTATTAGAAGGTCCCTCACAATTCTGAATCTAGTACAGTTGTTCTAGCTACAAAGGTTACTCTGGTACACCATAATTCCACTAGACAGCACTAAGAAATACATTCCCTTCCCAGAATATACAGAGTATTCTAATTTTTGTTATTGTGTGTGAACCACTGGAGCTAGGCACTTCTGACTTTTACCATTGCATTCTCCAGAAATATCTGCACAAGAAGCAAATATTATATAGCTCACTCACTCCCCCAACCTCACAGTCAGTACATGATCAAAGTGACTCATAGGTTGACTGATACTGGGAAATCATTTTTGAATGCTCAACTACACCTACTCAACTACCAGAAAAGTGATAAAATATG